>APFE031701937.1:1440-31674 GCA_000404065.3 Pinus taeda | reverse complement strand
TCGAGGTCGAACATGCTTGAACATCGTCTGATTACCAGCCAATGATGAAAGTTGTTAACAGACGCGAGAGGGGCCACCAATGATGACGATGGTCCTCAAGGTACTATAGGTACAATCCATGGCGTGCGAATGAATGAGCCGGTGTCGAACACCCGTAGAGTCATTCGATCGGAGGCCAATGATGAAAACCTCACATCGAACACGAAGAACCTGCCATTGAGGCATGCAAGCTCCAAGGTACCTAAAGGGAGTCTCTAGGTCACTCCTGGATAATGAGCTGAAGTCGACAGGTAGTGATATTTATCGAAGGTGGGCCATGATGTTTCCCACATCATCGACACGAGACGGGAAGAGACAATATGTTTTGTGTGAAATATCAGAGGGAGGTTATACTTGCAGAGGCCAATTTCTCTTGAACATATCGGTGGCACAATGACGGATTTGGCAGTATTTGGAGGTCAAATGATCAGAGGTTGTGATGAAAAGGCAATGAGCAGATGAACGGCCAAATAGGATAACCCAAACCCATGGAGGCAAAAACGAAGCGAGATGAGATGTCCCCACCCAGACACGAATGCAAACAGGGCCATGTTCAAGAGCGACATACTGCCGATGACGACGATTACAGTTCCTTTATTTCCCCCACCATTTCTGGCGAGTACCCTGGTTATTTTTGGATGACAAGCTTGACGGGGATAGCATATGCTTGGAGAACGTCATTTCGACGGAGCCCGATGTCATTAAGTTTTAACGAGTCTTACAAGGGAAGAACTCGGCGTCTTTTCATGTTTAGAGAGTTTGAAAAGACAGCTGAAAAGGAAACTCTAGGGGGGTACTTTTTCGTAAAGTTGTGTCTCTCGAGCCCGAAAAAGTATAAAATGATGCTCGAAAGAACCGCTCGATCATTACGACCGAGGAGTACTTTTCATAAGTAGTGACTCTGACCCGAAAAAAGTAAAAAAGTGGTCAGAAGCACGTCGTTTTAGAACCAATAACGAGTGCGAAACGACAAACACCCGGCAATCTTTGTTGGTTTAAACGGTCAAAAAAGAGCTTTAAAAGTGACTGCCTCTCGTTCCTTTTGACGAGCTGAGAGGAGGCTCGGAAATCTTTTCTTGTTTTATGTAGGAAAAGAGCTTAACGGCGACATTTTTTGGGACCAAGTGTATATAAATCCACCATGACTTCGCCAATTCTGAGGACCTACACAAGGGAAACACCCGCGTAAACCCGTTCGATATGTCGAAAAGCATAATAAAACATGCATTAAGGCATAATTAATGACATTAGGAGTGAATTCATGGCAAAAACTATGGCAAAAAACCCACATTCATAAGAACTATAGTCAAATTAGGAATTTTTACCATAAATAGGGATTTGTAAAAATCATTTTTACCATTTTACCATCTGAGCTTCGGAGAACGTTGAAGAACTACAAAGTTGACGGAGCGAACTCCTCATCATCCGGACATCGATCTTCCGAAAGTCGATTCCAGGTAGGTCCCTCTTGCCTTGCGCTCCACTTTGATTCCATTTTCATGAAACTTCACCGTGGGATTTGGCCATTTGGCCAAATTTTTTTAGCGTTGGTGCGCTCTCGGTCAGCGCGGATTCGCCCATCGGGTCCGCGCTGACTGATTTTTCCAACACACACCACTTTCTGGGTCAGCGCGGAAAACCCGTGTCCTTCCACGCTGACCCAGAGAAAAATACACAGGCCGCCATTTCCAGCACGATTGTTTTAGAAACAGTCGCGCTAGCGCCGTGAAGATTGATTTTTTAAAATTAAATGGACAATTTCCAAATGCAGGCAACCTAATGATTTTTGGGTGATCTTGCAGGACATAATGGCCTTTACATGGCAGGAGAGAGACCATGATAACGTAGATATAGCCGCTTTCACTGATGCCGGATGCCGCAATGCAATGCGGGCATGCGGATTGCTCAAATTTTTCCTTACTCCGTGCTTGAGGGCTCAGCCAGACCTGCTAGAGCTCCTGATTAGAGCATGGAACCCAGTGGATGGGAAATTTACCATCCGAGGCCGAGACATAGAGTTCAAGTCGTCGGACATTTACTTCTTGACTGGAGTGTCTTGCCGAGGCGTGATGCCCATTCTGGAGGGGCAGCGACCTAGCGGTGAGATGCTTGATCAGTTGATGGCCCGTGTATGCCCACAGGCGGCCAAAACACGGAGCAGGAAGGTAAGCATCCCGTCAGTGGGTGTCGGACCACATGCCGACATAGTGCTCCGCACTATAATCTTTTTAGTGACGCGGGCAGCAGGCAGTCTGGCGAACCACGAGGCCTCAAAGGCCAACCTTTTGCTAGCTCTCGAGTGCTTACAGCCCATGATCTTCAATTGGGCGGCAGCTGTGACCAACAGCATGAAGAGGCAATTGAGTAGCTGCCGATGTTGAGAGTCGAAGCAGTTCGGCTACAGATCGCTCCTTCTTCCACTCATGTTTGAGCGGGTGTCGGCCCTTCAGCTGCAGACCATGGTGGTAGATCCGCCGAACAACGCATGAGAGACGAGGGCCACCAAGTGGTCCTGGGTCATGCCACGCGGAGGTGGCGGTCGCTCAGTGTCATGGGGCGTCTTTTTCTGAGAGTGGCTAGATTGCCAGGTTATCTTTGTCGAGGACTGGCCGTATGCCAGTATCGACTTCCGTGGTGACCCTGACATGCCACTGCCTGTGCGAGAGTAGTGGGATGATGGAGGTAAACACTTGATCTTTTTCATTTTCATTTTTGTGATGCTTTTGCATTTTTTCATGTACATGTCCTAATAAATACTTATGCTGTGCAGATGTGGGACCCGTGAGACCCCTTGGCCTGGCTCCAGAGGCACGGAGGGAGGAGCAAGGCGCTGCCGTCTTGGCCTTGGCTCCTGCAGGAGGTGACCAGACAGAGACCGTGGTGCACAATCTCGAGGGCTTACTGGCAGGAGTCCCAGACTATCAGGGGATCTAGGAGGTCCCCCTAGCTGCTGAGATCCATACAGTGGGTGTAGAACCCAGGATGCACCGCCTTTTGAGGTTGGTGGCCTGAGCAGTGGCATGCTATAGAGAGCATAATCCACCACAGTAGACGCCTAGGTTTTATTTTCCATTGCTGTTTTGAGAGACATACGTCTCAAATGTACTGAGGACGTCGGATTTATGAGACATGTACACTTATTTTTTGAGCGCCTTAGTGCGCGCCACACGATATATATATATATATATATATATATATATACATGGTGTTTTTATTGCATCTTATGTTTCTTATGTTTGTTGATTTACATATTTCGCAAATGTCTGTCTAATACATAGTTAGCCAATGCATCATTTACAGCATTAAGTCTTCTTGGAATGTGATGATAAGTAATATAATCAAAATCTCTTTCCAATAACTTAACACGTAAATACAACCTTAATATGCGGTGATCTATGATGGAATATTGTCCATTGAGTTGGTGGACCACAAGCTGTGAGTCTAAATTTACAACCAATGAGCAGATTCCAAGGTTAATCGCCTCGGCTAATAATTCAATTACAGCACTATATTCAGCTACATTGTTTGTTTTGCAACCTAGACACACACCTTGGATGTCTACTAACTCACCATGAGGATCATAGATCACCCATGCCGCAGACGACAGATTGCGAGTACTGCGGGAAGCACCATCAGCGAAACCAACGTAAGGTGATCCAGACATTTGTTCAGAAGCAAAAGACACAATAAGCAGCAATCACGCCGACACACTAAGACAAAAATCAAATAAACACGCACACACACTAAACACACTGTAAAAAATCATATGCATGTAAAAAATAAATGAGAGAGTGCCTGGACTCAGGCGCAATATTTCTTAAGATATAGCCCATTACGGGGCCTATCCAGGGGATTACCTTCATAATCGATCAGCTCATAGGCACCTTTTTGTAGAACTCTTTTTACGATGTAGGGCCCATGCCACATTGGCTCGAGTTTTCCTACTCCTAGCTTATCACTAGCCTGATCGTAGAGCAGTACCAAGTCACCTTCGACGAAAGAGCAGGGATTAACCGAGTTATCAAAGTGAGTTTTCACTCGCTTCTTTTGAGCTTCAATAGCAAGGGAGGCTAGACGACGTGTCTCATCTAGTCGTTCCAGGTAAAGAAGCCGCTCTTCTGCAGGAGTAGTCTCGGGAAGTAACTCGACGGCTAATTTGAGTGAAGGAATCTCACACTCAATGGGAAGGGTTGCCTCCAGCCCATATACTAGCTGAAAAGGAGTGAAGCCGGTGGCATCCTTCACGGAGGTCCGGTAGGCCCATAATGCGGAAAACAACATCAAATGCCAATTAGACTTATGCATGCCAACAGTTCTCTAAAGCATCGTGACCAAGACTTTGTTCATGGCTTCAACCTGACCGTTGACCTGGGGATAGTATGGAGAAGAACTATCATGCCTAAGTCCAAGTTGGATTGTCAACTCGACCATCATATGATTATGGAAATGCTTTCCGTGATCAGTGACAATGGCTTGTGGAACTCCAAACTGAGAGATAACATGGTTGAAAGGAAAATGCGCCGCCGTATGACCATCTTCTAACAATGTGGGCATCGCCTCGGCCCATTTTGTAAAGTAATCGACAGCAACAATGATGTAACCATGCCCCCCAGCTGAGCGAGGGTTACATGTCACATAATCGATGCCCCACTTAGCAAAGGGGCCAACGGTCACTACGAGGTGCAGAGGGGCAGCAGGAGCATGCATCTTCCGCTGGTATATCTGGCATTTGTGGCATGAACGGACGGCAAGAATGCAGTCCTTGAAGATGGAAGGCCAAAAGTAGCCAGCACGAAGGATCTTTTGTGCGGTAGCGTATCTAGACATGTGACCGCCACAAGCGCCGGAGTGGTAGTCATTTAGAACTCTTTCAGCTTCTTCGAAGGTGAGACATCGACAAAGAACCGAATCAACCCCAAGGCAGTATAGGGTGTCCTCAACTATGCGATATGGTTGATCTTGGTGACGAATCTGCCGACGAGCATCTTTCGAAGTCTTGGAGCAGAAGGAGGACATCTGCAAATAGACAATTATGTCCCCATACCATGGATCGAGGGTGCTGATCAGAAAAAGAGTTTCATCTAGAATTGACTCCTCTATCTGCGAGGAAGTAGCGGCGGATGGCAAGGATCATAGCAGTTCAGCAAAAACAAGTGATTTCTTTGACTTGGCTGCAGTAAATTCCAGGTTGAACTCTTGGAGGATCACGATCCACTTTGAGTACTTGCCCCCCATCAATTGTCGTGAAAGAATGTAGGTCATGGGGTTACAATCTAAAATCACCGTAGTAGTACGCAACAGAATGTAGTGGCGGAATCGTTGGACGGCGCAAACCGCGGCGAGAGCCAACTTCTCGACATATGCGTATCGAGTTTCCGTGTCTAATAAGTTGCGACTAAGATAATAAATAACATGCTCGATGCCATCATCGTCGTCCTAAACCAAAACCATGCCGATAGTGGTATCGGCAGCAGCCAAATAGAGCGTATAGTCACGATGGTAATTCGGAGGCCGCAACAAAGGGGCGAAAACCAGGAGAGTTTTGAGATGAGCAAACGACTCCTCGACTATGGCATCCCATCGGAATGGGGTGTCATGCTTCAGTAACCGGGTGAAACCCTTTTCCACTTCGGCATAGTTTGGTATAAACCGTCTTAAAAAATTAGCTTTTCCCTGCAAACTCTGTAATTGCTGCAAAGTTGCAGGGGGAGGAAGATTCACGATTGCCTTGACTTTAAGGGGATCCAGATGGATGCCCTCTCGGGAGACGATAAACCCGAGCAGTTGACCTGATTCCACGCAGAAGACACATTTGTGCGGATTTAAGCGAATATTATAGTGTCTGCAACGAAGGAAGATTTCACGAAGGTGTGATGGATGGTCCGCGTGCTTAGCTGAATGAGCAGGAAGATCATCCAGATAAGGCTGTACGATGTGTCTAATATCGTGGAAAGCATACGACATCGCACGCTGAAAGGTAGCGCCGGCATTTTTGAGGCTGAAGGGGAGCCTTTTATAAGCAAAGGTGCCCGAGGGACAGATGAAGGCCGTCTTATGTTGATCTGCCGGAGCAATGTTGATCTGGTTGTAACCAGAAAAGCCATCCATGAACGAATATATCTCGCTACCCGCACACTCGTCAATGAGTTGATCAATAAATGGAGTGGGGTAGTTTTCCTTTGGGCAGGCTCTATTGATGTCATGGTAGTCAATGCAGACACGAATGGTGCCCTGTTTTTTGTCGACAGGGACGATATTTGAGACCCATTCTGTCAGTGGGATGGGATAGATAAATCCTGCCTTAAGAAGCTTTTCAACCTCTGCTTTGATGGCTGCCGCCTTGCGGGGGTGCACGGGACGCAAATGCTAGCGAACAGGTTTGGCCCCGGGATACGTTGGTATCTCGTGCACGACTATAGATGGATCAATACCGGGCATTTCTTCATAGGACCATGCAAAGACATCGCGAAATTCGTGAAAAAGAGCGATATAAACCTGAATCTCCTCAGGAGTGCAGGTCACTCCTATGTAAATATTCTCAACAATCCCTGCCTTAAAAAATATGTCGATTGATTGAGTTTGTGTGATGTTCCCTAAATTTCCTTCGGACGATGTGTGATAAATCTGAATGGGCGTCTGAAGGGGTTGAGAAGGGAGACATGAAGCAAATCATGCAAGACACAGTAGAGTTTCCTGGGAGGTAGGTAGAAAGGAAGAACGGTGGTGAAGAGGGAACCATGGTCGTTCATCCAGAGACATGGTCTCTATAATAGCCTCATCGGAAGGAAATGTTTCCTTCAATGGATCCGAGGAGGTGTATTCTCCTAACCAAGGGGGAAAATCATCTGAGTCGAGCGCCCCACTCGAGACGATGGGTTCATCATGAGAAGCCGATGCAGCGACAATTTCAATGTAGTTGAGCTCGGCTGGGCTCAACGGCATCTCCTCTCCCCAAGGTTCGATCTGGTCGATGGAAGGAAGAATCCAAGGATCAAAACGAACCGAGATCATAGAGATCGAGGCGAAGTTGGGAGGTGGGAGGGAAAAAACACCCATAAGGGCGGGTTCTTTGAAGAGCCCGGCTCCCACATTTTCATACAGAACTGAGGTATGCTCAACGAAGGGTACGTTTCCCTCAAAAGAGGAAGAGAAAAACGAGAGTTGATCAACCATGAAAATTTTCCCTTGATGGGGGAAACGAATGACACGGAAGAGAGATGAAGCTACAGCACGCATAGTGTATGTCCAGCTTCGGCCCAGAAGAAGGCTATAGGTAAGACTTGCGTCTACCACCTCCACTTAAACTTCTACAGTCTTCCCTTCTAAGGTAATCGGTAGCCGTTGAAGGATACCATACGGTCAAGATTCTCTCTCGTCGAATGCTTCCAAGGTCGTCGGGGACTGACTCAACGTCAGAGACCCGATGGCTTTCCAACATGCAATGGACATGATGCAGGCTGAGGCGCCCTCATCAATGACTGTACGATGGATCGTCTTAGAATTGATGACGACTTGAATGAGGAAAGCTATCTGATGAGGTAGTCGCGGAACATGACTCTCGAGATTGAAAGTGATTAAATCCGAGTCCGCTGGGTCTATGCCACTGATGGCCGATAGCAGGGACTTCCTCTGGGGGGGCAGCTCTGAAGGACCTCCAATGCGGACATGGCAGACGGAGCCCGCGCTAAGTCCTCCACGATGCTATAGTGCTGGGCAGCACGAGCATTCGGGTTATAGGAAGACCTCCTGAGTACCCCTTTGGGAGGGGGTCGGATGGTCGTCTCGACACTCGGTCTCTCAATATGGAGTGGACCAGAGCTGGACGGGGGAGCGCTTGAGGGAACCTCTGGCTCCTTCCCGGCAGACGACGGATAATCCTTAGCTCGAGTTGATACATGAATAGGAATAGTTCCAGCCATGAAGACCTGGGAACCGAAGGGAGAGGATGAAGAAGGATCAGCTACCATCTGGGTTTGCTGAGAGGGAAAGGGTTCTTTCAGAACAGCAGGGATCCCTTGAGCACCTTTCAACAGCCGACTAACTTCGGCCCGCCTAGGGCAGTCCTTAGTATAGTGGTCTTCCTCACAAATGAGGCGAGGATACTTAGGCTTGCGCTTAGCTCCTTCCTCACCAGGAGGTTTAGATGATTCCTGCTTGGGTTGATCGGTTTTATTCTTCCCTTTCCCCTTTTCCTTTTTCTTACCCTTCAAGGCTTTTCCTGTCGTAGAAGACTGAACGGCATTCACCTCGGAAGTATTACCGGAAATAACAATGCCCTGGGAAGAGTTTTTGTTGGGTGAACTTGATTTCTGCTTCCCAGAGTTGGATGACTTTTTAGAGGCCTGGGCTATAGAGCCGATGACTCCATCAATAGATGGCTTGGGCAGAGCCTTGGATGTGTCGGGCCTAGGGGCGTCTGGCAAATAGTCATACAAAGTACCAGACTGAGAATAGACTAAGTCTAGGTACTGAGCGCGCGCGATCGCTTGCTCTTCAGTTACGCATGCCCCCATAGTGATGTCCCTTGTAATCTTGGGGACAAAGGAGGTGGTAAACCAGTCGGTGAGGAGGAAATCAGGTATCAGAACTTGATTAACCTGTGACGCCTTCTCCATTCATGGATGTGATCGGAGATGTGTGTAGCAGTGTCCTGCTTAAGAGACGTAAGGAGATGAGTCCCCGTCTCATACCGAATGGGTAACTGAAATTGATTCAAAAATGCCATAGCCAGTGAATTGAAATCATGGAAAGATGCACGAGACAATTCGATATACCATTTTGCTGTCGAACCAGTGAGGGTCCTCTGAAAGAGGCGAAGTCGGATCGAGTCATCGAGCCATGAATTCGACGAACACCATAAGTGATACGTCATTACATGAGCCTGAGGATCCTCTCCAACCTTCCCATCGAATTTGGGACAATCACTAGGGATTTTAGTTGGAACTGGTGGCCATTATGGGTCATGTAGAATGGGATCATTTGTCAATTTCGACACATCGAGCAGTTCCAACGTGGCTAAAAATGGTAACTGTGGATTAAACGACATTTGCAGCGGATACGAGGTAGAACCAGAATTCCACCCAGCTCCAGGTTGCCCCCATTGTCCTTGTCCTGATGGACCAGGTCCGTAAGGGTCCTGTCCAGAAGGATTTTGTCCATAAGGGTTATTCCCAGAACCAGGTTGTTGATTCTACCCCCCAGCACCCCATTAGTTACCATATTGGCCAGCAGGTTGTTGATAATTCGGTTGAGGATTACCCTGCAGCTGTTGGTAATTCTGATAAGGGATATATGGATTTTGTCCCTGGGGTTGCTGGTATCCGTATTGAACCTGTGAACCAGGCGGCATTTGATGGGATTGATACCCACCTGAATGCTGGGTTTGGGATTGGTACCCACCCGAATAGGGAGGCTGGGCCTGATACCCGCCAGAGTACGGAGGCTGGGATTGATACCCGCCTGAGTACGAAGGTTGGGATTGATACCCGCCCGAGTAAGGAGGTTGGGATTGGTACCCACCTGAATACGGAGGCTGGGATTGATACCCACCTTGATATGGATGCTGGGATTGAAACCCACCTGAAAGAGGAGGCCGGGATTGGTACCCGCCTGCATGCTGAGCCGTCTGGCCAGAGGGTTGTCCTGGTCGGATTTGGGATGGTCCTGTTTGCCCAGAAGGTCTAGCTTGCTGGGTGAGAGGCTGCCCTTGCGCAACCGAGGTTTGTCCCTGTTGACGAGAGGGTCGCTGAGTGGTAGGCCGGCCTTGCTGCACGTAAGGCTGGCCCCCTTGCCCAAAAGGGTTACCTTGCTGGTTTACGGGTCGACCTTGTTGCCCGTGGGGTTGTCCCTGGTTCTCGTAAGGTTGCCCCGAAGGGTAGCCTTGTTGGGTACCTGGTTGACCTTGTTGGGCGTTGGGTTGTCCCGGGTTTCCTGAAGGTTGCCCAAGATATGTAAACGTCGGACCACTAGAGGCCAAAGGTTTTCCCTGAATGGGTTGTCCTTGTGGGCCTCCCTGCTGACCTGGGTAATTTTGACCAGCATACTGCTGCCCATAATTAGGCTGCACGTAAGGTTTTTGACCCTAGTAAGGTGGTCCTTGATGTCCTTGTCCTGGATAGTACTGGCTGCCACCATACCCGGTGGTGCCCCAATCCATGTTCAATGGAACGGAAATCTCATCATAGGGAATTTGAGGCAAGGAGGTGTACAAATAATGATTCTCTGCATCATAGTATGGGCCTTGACCATCCAGGTTCTGGACATTACGCAAGTATTCAAAATATGCCTCCTCTTCCGTCATATACTCGGAAGCAGGAGGAGCACCACTTGCGGGGTGCACAACTCTAGAAGAAGGGGACGGTTCACCACTCTGCATTGGACCTCAAGATGGGCCCACGGCAGAAGTGGCAGCAGATGAAGTTGTGACCGCACTAACAACTGGAGTTGACGCTGCGACACAAACGGTCAGGTTGGTAGGGACTGCTATGACAGCAGAATGAGGGACTTGAGAAACAAACGGTCCTGTGGTAAGGACGACGTTTCGACCCCAAACGGAAGAGGAAGCTGTCGAGTTCATAGCATCCCGCAACGACCTGTAATGCCCCGACACCATGACACCTGAAGACGTAACAGTGTAGGGCATAGAGATAATGCGGGATGTTGCCAAAATGGGAGTATCTATACTCGACATAACGGACGGGCCACTAGACACTGGAGAAGCGTCGCCCATATCAGATGAAGCCAACGGAGATGGGGCACCGACAGGAGTGGCAGGATAATCCTCGTTAGAGGGCTCCCAAATAGGGTTGTAAAAGAACTCGTAGAAATTGTCTTCTGGAGCTCGAGAATTCAACGGTTGGATGCTTGGAACAATGGGAAGAGTGTCACAGACCGGAGTTTCAGGGGCAACAGAAGATGGGGACCCTTCTTCACTTGGGATCGAAGACGGAGTCGATGGATCCGCCAGGATGTCCCAACAAAGACCCTAAAGAAGCTAACGATAAAACCTACTCAAACTAAACACACACAAGATCTAACCGGATAATATTATCGTGGTCAAATGAACTTTAAGACACAGGAACCAAACTTGACCTTTTCATGTTTCGAGAGTCGAGAAAAGGACGAAAAGATGACTCTATCTACTTCGAATATTTAATGAGCACGAAGTGACAAGACGCTCACTTACACCTTTTCTTTTATAGAGTCTGAAAAGGATCAAAAGTGACTTCTCTGGAAGTTCTAGGCAAAAGGTTTACCAAGCAACCCGTAAAACTGCTTATACACCTTGGCAATCATATGAGAACCAAGGACTTGCCGTACTGCAGTCAATCTTCCCGAATGCTGTGTTCGGTGCGTTACGGTTTACAAGGCGGCAGACTCGGCTTCCTATGGATAAAGGTTGCAAGCCTAATGGAGTCTCCCCATATATACGCGACGGTACGTGGGAGCCCAATCCGTACTAGCACTTATCGTTTCACCGTGGAGGAATCACCCAACCACTCAACGGTAAGATACTAGGTTTAAAGACGCCGGAACACGTCTCTAGCCTAGACCTCTAGATATTCACGTTAAGTTCCAATGCGTTTTTAGATAAATTTGGTTAATTTTACGGTTGATCTTTGAATTAATTTTTAGTTCCAGGTCCTAACGTATGATCTCCCAAAAACACCTAAATGCAACTATATGCCAAAGATCATCATTTTGTTCGATGAATTCTAACTATAAGAAGGTTAAGAATCTTTCAAACAAACAAAACGAATTCAAGCAATCACGCAACCTAATGCAATTAATAGCAAGGAAATGAAACTTTTCTCTTGAAAGCACAAAACAACGAAATGTTCTTCTCCTTTCAACTATTAAATGCAAAAGACACTAGTTTGCTTTACTTTTCAATGACATAAAAGTGCTTTTAAAATGAATTAGAGAGATAGCAACACTAAGTGAAAAAGTAAAATCACTCAATGCAAACACAAGACAATCCCCAAGTCACTAAAAAACCAGTTTCCCAAATCAAAGGAAAACAAAGGCTTATGAGCTATGTGATCTAAGCTCAACAAGACGCCGAGGAATTCAAAGGAGGAAAGCAAACCGCTTGGAACACAATCAAACACTTTCAACAATCACCAAACAAATGTGAAAACAAAAATGAAGTTGGCTGGTCAACCAAGAACACAAGATCCCAAATGGGAGGCTAGACACACACGGCCACTAGATGCCCTAGGGTTTGAGTGTGAAATCAATGGAGAAAAGCGAACACCCGAAGGATAAGAGTTCAAAACCAGGCAAGCGACGATTCGACACACTTCAGTAATCGCAAAAGTCAAGACAAAATGCAAACCAAGCAACGAAAGCGAAAAGGAAGGCTTTGCAGAAACCGAAAACAAGCAACAAACGAACCCTTGCAGAACAAGGCTTCGCAAGCAAGTGTGTCACAGCTTAGAAAAAATAAACAAGTCAAAAGCCAAGTGGAAAAAGCAAGGGACAGCCAAACCAAGAGGTTTAGGAAGCTAATTTGGACAAAAAAGAGTTTTACAGGATCAGCGCGGGTGACCCCTCAGCAACAAAGCGATGACAAGGAAAGGTCTGTAGCAACTTTGCGTTGTCAGCGTGGAAGGACACGGATAAAGGGCGATGTCCCGAAAACAGGGTCAGCGCGACTGTTAAATGTATAAAAGCGATGACAAGAAGAACAAAGAAGCAACTGTGCAATGTCAGTGCAGTTGTTCTGAAATAAAACGCGCTGAGGCTAAAAAACAAATAAAAACTAACCAAAAACCCCCAAACCAAGGTAACAGGCTTTCAAGACAATTAAAGCAGTTCCCAGGATGAACTAGGAAACAAATCAACAACAAATCAATCCCCAAACTTTGACAAGGAAGCAATAATCGAATCAAAAACAAGGATGAAATACAAAGAGACAAGCAAGCTCCCTAGTGGAGTCGCGAAATTGTTGGAGAGGTAAATCCCCTCTACGGATAGAGGTGATCCCTACTAGCCCAAAAGGGGTCTAGCAACAATCAAACAATGCTACTCTGCAGGTTCCTAGTTGTAATTAACAAGTGGGTAAAGGAACCCTACTTGGATTCCAACGCTATGTTTGACGAAGAGATGATCCTCTCACTCCTTCGCTCCAGCCGATCACAGTCCTCCACTATCCTTACGGACGGACACCTGCACAAGCAAAGAGAGAACAAACACGAGCATAAAATCTACTAAAAACAACTATGTATCAGTCAGGAAAGATACAATTCACATTAATCATTCATAGGACAAATGGAAATGGAACCATAACAATAGTCATCTATCTTTATTAATCAGAAAATAGAGTAAGGTACAACCGAAGTCCTGACGCTGAGTCCTTCTCTAGAGGGTCCAGCCAGCATGTCTTCCAAGCATCCACCTTTGAAGTAGATCTCCCAAGCCAAAGAGGTCTCTCTCTCACATACAAGGCAACAAACTCATAACCTTCCTCAAGCTCTAAAGCAATCCTCACACAACACACCAAATGCCTACAAAGAGCAGCACTAATGCCCTAAGAATTCCTCAATCAAAGTCTATATGTTCCAAAACTAGCTGCTCATGGGCATTGGAGGAGGCTTATAAAGGAGAAGGAGTCTCCACGAATAGTTAAAGGATGAGCTTTCCCCCAAGATAAGTGGATGGTCAGTCGAACAGACATGCCAAAGAAAGGATGGCAACCTTAACAATGCTAACAGCCAAGTCTGGAGTCATCTGGAAGGCTGGCTGTTAGAACAAACTCACCTAAACAGGATCAGCACGGGTACAAAACTGGGCTGGCGCGCTGGCATCACAAATCAACTATAGAAGAGGTCTGGTCAGCGCGCAACGATACAAGCGGAGGGTGCGCTGTTTGTGAAATTCGACCAGCGCGGAAAACACGTGTGCTTCCGCGCTGGCAGCGCAGCAGTTACATTATCCTCTGCCAATCAGCGCGGTTATTTTAGAAACAGACGCGATGATGCAATAAACTTAGGCAAAGAGGGTTTTTAGCCATTTCAGAGAGCATAAGCAAGGTGAATGTGTTTTCATGACACAGTAGGGAGACTGACAGGATGACAGTGACATTTTACTGTGTAACAGTGCTTACAGAAGAGTTCTAGGTTTATCACTATAAAAGTACACCATACCACCCACACGCTAATGGAACAGTAGAAGCATTCAATAAAATACTGGAGACCGCGCTGACCAAAGTACGTAAGGTACAACGGGACGATTGGGACCTGCACATACCCATTGTGTTATGGGCGTACAAGACAACGTGCAAGAAATTGACGAGACAAACACCATTCCAGTTGGTCTATGGTATGGAAGCAGTCATGCCAATGGAATACATCGTACTTAATCTGTGAATAGCACTGCTCACAGGCATGATGGACTGTGAAGCTCTGGAAGAAAGGCCCGCGTAATTAGAAGAACTCGAGGAAGAACGATTTATGGCCAGATTTCACCAGCAAGTACAAAAACAGCGTGAAAAGCCTAGCACGACCACCATAACAAGTTGCACACCTTCAAAGTAAACGACTTAGTGCTATTGTATGATAGCAAGTTTCAAAAATTTCCTGGAAAGATTAGAATGCACTGGTTGGGACCATATGTGGTAAAAGAGGTCATGGACAGAGGCACGGTCCAATTAGTCAAACTTAATGGAGAACCTTTCCCAGGAAAAGTAAATGGCAATCACCTGAAGCCCTACACGGGTGGGCCAGCTATCTCACTAACTAACCAAAGCACAGTCTTCGCGACTCGAGGAGCCGGACAAGGTCGTGGGACTATAAACACAAGCACCAAAATTCGGTACCAAAAAAGAGACATGAGTCAGACAGACATGATTCAAAAGCAGGAATGGAGCAGATTCAGCAGATGGCGGAACAGTGCACTC
Organism: Pinus taeda; assembly: GCA_000404065.3. Taxonomy (NCBI): domain Eukaryota; kingdom Viridiplantae; phylum Streptophyta; class Pinopsida; order Pinales; family Pinaceae; genus Pinus; species Pinus taeda. The sequence continues at coordinate 16,736 of APFE031701937.1, read as the reverse complement.
CGGACCTTCGCGTAGCAAAGGCACAGTTCGAAGGGCTTTGTGCCAAGATTACCGCACCAGCAGAGTGACTCAAGATGAGTCACGATGATTGTGTTGGGGGCCTGTTGGGCATGGGATCCCTGTAGCATGTTTTGGGGCTCAAAGCCTAAGTTTTGGTCAATAATATTGTAAGACTTTGTGAATTATGAGCGCAGAGCACGAGGTCTAGGATGAGTCATAGGGCTATCCACCCTAAAATATTGTAATTTAATGTAAAGTTGTGTCGGCCTACCCATGTTTCGCGGACCATGGGATTGTATAAATAGAGTGAAGCTCTAAGTGTAAAGGTAAAGAAGTAAGAATAGATAGAATAGCGAATGCACGGTTCGAGGTTAAGGTTGGATTTGAAGTGTACTGGGTCATAGTAGTAGGTAGAGGCTCTGTAGCTGAGTGCGCAGAGGCCTAATAGAGTCCATAGTTGATTTCGCGGACCCCTGTAGCTAAGTGCACATGGCGGAGCCGAGTCTATAATGGGATTGAAATATAATAAAGAGAAGTTTACTCTATGCATCTATTCTTGAATTTGTACTTTGATGTTGTGAATTACTTTTACTTTATTTATTTACTACGCACAAATTGATATATACTTGTATGGATGCTTATACATGAAAAGAATCTAATTAATCAGCTAACAAAACCTAATTAAGGAAGACTTGGATAAATAACATGGGTCGCGTTGCAGTTAGAACTGCGTGAAGATAGTATTATAGGGCGCGGGGTGCCCACAGTTGCACGTAGCATGGTAAGTGTGAAGGTTGGGCGGTGTACAAATCACCTCATATCAGACATCCCCAGGGTGCAGAAACTTGGTTCTAGCACCCTCCCATACTACTTCGGGTGATACCTCAGTCCGCACTCCGCGGACTATTGCTGAAAGGGCTAGTAGTACCGGTATTTGCTTGGCTAAATCACTTCTGAACCTGGGTCAGGCCCCACTAAGCCAACAGCAAGCTCTGTATACCTCGCATCTTCAGATAGATCCTATGGAACAATAACTCTCATATTATTGCTTTCGAATATCATCTTCCTTTTCTTTAGATTAATGACAGCCATATTGGAAAATTCCCAATCCAATCCGAGCAACGTGGGGTAAGGATTACTATCATCTACAATCTCAATTACTTCAAATATAGTGGTAATGTGCACTTCGTCAATGTCCACTCTCACATTAGACAACCGTCCTAGGGGTAAGATTTTCTGTTGATTTTTAATCTTCAACTAAATAGTAGACCATTGCAGCTTTTTCTTCCCCATCAATTCCCAAGTCTATGTTGGCAATACATTGGCATCAAACCCCAAGTCCAAGATTACCTGGTCCATATCATATTCTCCAATCTACATTGTAAGCCTCATTTCTTTTCCCCTTCTCTTCTTGTGCCTATGCAGATTATTAATTGGTACTTCCTTAGAAGCACAAGAATCTATAAACTCATGTAATCCCTCTATGACCTTTTGATTCCTTAATAGCTTTATACAGATCTATAGAAAGGACTTCAAGATATTCATATCCACCTCTTGTATCACAACCGTTACTATCTTGCAGTTGTCGTTTTGAGCTGGTTCCGTAGTAGAGGTCGAGGTCCCATCATCAATAAAACTTCGCCTCGCCTCCATGAATACTTTATTTTCCTTCAGGACATCAAATGCAAGTGCTTTTTTAGCAGTATTCCTCACCCATGTGTCTTCAACTTCCTTCTTCCTAGCAACCTTATCATTTCCGATCGTAGTTCCACTCCTTGTTATAATGTCAACGCATGGTTGATCTTCTCTTGGCTCAATGATCATCATCTAAACATTCATTGCAGGTTTTTGTTTCTTTTTTCCTGCATCTTCACAATGAGGATGGGACATCCTTCTATGACATTATCAAAAGTCTTATAGTAATTATAGGTGTCATCAAGTTTTGACAATCTCTCGCAAAGTGTCCAACCTGTCCACAGTTGTAATAGATAATATGGCCATGAGCTTGACCAGTTCGTCCTCCTCATCCTTGTAATCCTCCTTGACCACCGTGTTGGGCTTGCTCTTCATGTTCTTCCTTAAGCTTGTAGTCTATAACTATCAGCAGTGCACTCCATCATTAAGTCATAAATTTCACAATTTTTTTCATAACAGTGTGGCCATAAACCATTCTTTATGTTGTTGTGGGGGTATATCAAAGCTCACTTGATCCATCAACACCTTGAATTCTAATACAATTCCCACACAAACTCAGTCACTGTTTGTTTGATTTCCTTGAGCTCTGTAATACACTATGACTATGATTTTGGCTTCTTAAACTCTGTGACCAATTCTTGCTTGATCTCATTAATTGTATAATTTGGGTTACTTGTGGAGTGTTTCACATACCATGTTAGTGCTCTTTCTCGCAGTGACATTGTGAGCTGCGCCCTCTTCACATCATCATTATTAACTTGTCTCATTATCCATACTGCATCAGCTATGAACCAGAACTAGTCAGGGCCTTCTGATCCCAATCCCCTAAAGGCAGGTAACTTAATGTCATCATGCATTCTTCTTCTTCTTCTCAATGGGCTAGGTGGAGGCAAAGGTGGAGGTGGAGGTGGAGGTGGGGGTGGAGGTGAAGTATGAGGATGGGGATGGGGTGTGAGGGGGGTGGATGGATGAGGGATCCCAAAGACGCCCTGATTATGCTCAGCTATTTACTTTGACACACCTTTATGGTGGGTGGGGTTTGTAGGGTTACTTCTTTCTTCTTCGCTCTCAAATCCTAACAGAGGGCTATAACCAGTCTCAACAAAATTCTTCAGGTCTATTCTTTATCATTTTCCACTTTGCATAGCTCCTATTTCCAGCTTATTTCTTCTTTGCCCAAACATTAATCTGATTGCATCCGCAGAATCCCCTTTTCACACAATAACATCTTAATCCAAAGCTTCAGATAATGCAAGAACTTACCTCGTGGTCCTTCGAAGAATCTTCGTTCAGCTTCGCTATAGGATATGACCTCGTCGATTACGAACTCAGTGATGAATCCTCCCAAAATTCTATCAATTTTTTGACGGTGTTGGACTTGCCAACATTCATGGGAGTTCCCCGATATGAAGTCCCAACTAGAAATCACACTGTTTGGTGTAGGAGTCCCATCCGGTACGATGGCCCAGGTACCATTATCTTAAAGATATGCCTTAGCTCTTGCTTGTCAACACATGAGAGTGGTATACTTAGTCTTCAAACAACGAGGTTTGTGTGCCTGGTGAGTGCTTAGTGTAACTTGTGTCAAAGTTCTTTAACTGCAAAAGGGGAAGGTGAGAGTGAGTCTCAAGTCAAAAGGGAGTAGTCCCAACTCAGGTTAAGGCACACCACACAACAGGATCTGTGCAGCTTCCAGCAAAGTAGTCTACATGCATGCGACAGTCACATACACAAAGGAGAACATATAGCATGTACAACACCCAACGGTGTAGCCCACACGAGTGTGACGGTCGTTATAACAAATTTTACAAGAATGAGTCTATATAGTGTCTAGCAGAGTAGTCCACATGGGTGAGGTAGCAATAACAACTGATACAACACATTTCCAATAGCATATGGACTAAAACAACCGAAATAGTTCGACTATCTTAGTACAATTTAAAGTGACATGCATTACAATCGTCCAAAGAATAGTATTACAAATGAATACATTACATGTGTGAAAATGTACTAGCCTATGACAGGATTCTGAGTTAAGCAAAAGTTCTACGACACATTCGTACACCATACATCACTAATCCCAGTAGTGGAGCATTCGAGCCATTGCTCGCTCCTCAAAGAAAAGATTACAGACTCTCAAGGCTATGTGGGAGGAGCCAAGGTGAAAAGTCTTGTGCATGTACAAATGAGGGGTATATATAGCCAAGGGTGAACTTGACCCTTGTGACTCTTCGACTTCCCTCATGACTGTTCAATTTACATGACTCTTTAACTTCGTACGTGGGTCTCTTGGACTTCCACGTTACATTACATTGATTAAAAAAGTATAACCCAAATTAGTGATGTGCTTGAGGCAACTCATGACACAACTCGACATGACACTGCTGGTATGCACATGATGGCTATGATGTTTGTGTCGAGATGTTTTGTTGCTTAGGGATGAGTGTGCTCATGGTGTATCATAGCTTCACCTCTGCATGGCAAAGTGCTCGGAGTCTTCCCTCGTCTTGGTGTTCGCTTGATGGTTCATGCATGTGCATGTGTCTCCTTCGCTTGCTACTTGGTATGCTTCGTGTTTTCATCCAGCCGCGAGCAAGTCTTCTAGCATGCGCTCCTTATTCATCCCATTCATCATCGCCCCATGTCTCATCCATGTACCTATCACTGCAATCACTCATGATGAGACGACATCAAATCCATAAATCCTCTAGTCTACCATTATGCATTGTCTTTCGTTTCTAGGTGTAGGTCACAGAGAGAGGACAAGGATCTGAAATAGTGCATAGCACATGTCAGGCTGGGATGCGAGGCTCGAAGACACTGTTGGGGAAAACTGTGTAGAGGTCACTAGGAGGCTAGGTTGAGCGGTCTGAGACAACAATGACATCTGCGGGAGATGGATCAGCTAGGAGGAAGAATTGCGTAGTTTTTCTGGGGAAGGCAGCATGGGCAGCAGGGGGCACTGGCAATGAAAATTTTGCATTTTTCCGGAGGAGTCTGGGATCAGGCTGCGAGAGCCTGTTGGTCAGAACTGCACAGTTTTGGTAGGCAATCAACCAAGACATGACTGTGTAGTTTTTGGGTTGAGCGGTGTGTCGGGCAACAGGTGGACTATCAATGAAAACTATTCATTTTTCGAGAGGAATGGAGAGCAGGCCAGCAGGGGTACTGCCTAGAAAGAATGCACAATTTCCTAAGACAGTGCAGTGACAAGCAACGAGTGCTTGTCCTTCATGTCTGTGTAGTTTCTTCAGGCAGTGTAATCAGGCAAGCTAGACATCTTCTGCGTAGTTTTGGAGATGAATGTAGACCTGGGTCACTACTCAAGTCAAATTCTCTGGTTGACCAGTGGGAGGCTTGATGGATAGGCTTACGGGGAGCGCAAACTGATATGACTTCTTGGGAAACTTATGCATTGTTCTAGGAGACAGCCAGACAGGTTGATTCCATAATTGTGCAGTAAAGACTGCTTGGAGGGTAGCCTCAAGCTCTTTGTAGTTCTAGGCAACAGTGATTGGTCATTGAGGGTTGAGACTATGTAGTGCAGCTAAGTGGAAGTTTGGCTAATGGAGGGTCGTTCGGTCGACATATTTTTAGAAAAATGGCTAAGTGTGTGAGTGAGTGAACTCTTGTATACATGACCTTGCAAACTCAAACTCAACATGACTCAACGACAAGACACCTCAAACCAACAAGATAACATGTCTCAGTGTGACTGTCTAAAGGTTGAGACTGAAAAATGTGACACTTGAGATAGATCATCGAATGATCGTGATGAAACTTGCACGACATTGTTTACAACTTCGTTTGTGAGTGAGATAGATGTTTACATAGTGAACACAACACATACACACAAAGACAAACCTTCAACATCACTAGAACAAGATCGCAAGCATGACATAGCAATCAACATGTTGAAGATGACAGTTTGTTAAACAATTGAAAAGGAAGCAAGACATGTAGAGGAAACACATGAAATAACTTTTTGTGTTTTCACCCATGCATGTTACTGAAGACAGGATGATATGGCAATGATAAGCAGTCCTGCAAACTCAACTAAGAGGTGTGCTTCGAAAGGTGTTCTTTACTTACCATACTTACCCTCGAGATGATTATGCATTTGAAAAAGTTTGCATGTGGTCCTAATATTTTTCCATCACTTGATCTCTTGGTCCTTCTCCTTAACTCTTTGGAAGTGATCTCAGCATGTCACCTTTTCCTGTAGTCACTAAGAGATAGATCAGCGTAGTTTTAGCAGGTAGTGATTGCAGCCGGGATGAAGCCCTAGGAGGCCCATTTGCGTGGTTTTTGAATGAAAGATAGATAGGGAAGCTCAGAAAACTTTATGTAGTTTCTAGATGCAAGGCACTGCTACGGGATGGGTTCTGGAAGGACACATTTGTGCAGTTTCAATTTACAAGGAAGACTGAGTAGCTGAGGGACAATACTATGCAATTTCTGAAGACAAAAGGTTCTGGCTGGGGGAAAGGCACTAGAGTAAATCATTGCGTAATTTTGGATGCCAAGAGAGGTCGGAGTCTTTGCATTTTGTGCATTTCCAGTAGGCAAGGGAGAAATCTTAAGGGTTACATAAGAAAAGTGCACAGTTCCCGGAAGCTAGATGAGGCTAGGTTGCTCGGGAAATGGATAAGTGTGAGATCAGTGACACAGATGTAAACAGGGATAGGAAGTGACTATGATCACACACGAACACTTAGTGATACAACATAGACCATCCAGAATGTATAAAACATACTCTTCTTGATGCAACAACCTTCGTGAAAATAGTGTATGAACTGAGTGTGAAACATGTCTGTGTGATGATAACAACTCATTCGTGCATACTTTCCCTTGAAGAAAAACAACATTCCCTCTACATGAAAAACAATAATCCTTATGCCCAAATATGACACATGCTGCATAAATATGATAACATGAAGAACTCTTAAGATCAAGGATGGGAAGATTGAGATCATCATCTTACCAATGAGTGACTAAGGACGATTGATCGTAGGATCCAAGGTAGGCTCCAAAATTTGCATGCGAGCCAAAATTTTGGAGGGTGGTTGTAGTTGCTAAACCATGATCCAGAAATCAACAGCCCTTGAGATACTATTATCGATCCTCTTGAGTCATTGTATCGAATCAGGATTCCACTCCTTAGGTTCATCGCTTTAGAAGCAATCATTACACTCGTCCAACCTAGATATCCACTCAAGCAATTCAATGTGGAACGAACCAAAGAAAAACTCATATTTTTATTCGAAAATACATCTCTACAACCAATATTCAATCGATAATCTCGAATTTTTGTTCTCTTTTCTTGCAAATTCCCTTTCATTCTATTCAACCCACTCTTGGAGTTCTTTCTTTGATGGACACCAAAACATATACCTTAAGCAGATCTTGGCCCTAGCAATGGAACCATTTGTTGGTTTGATGGGGCTTGACCCAAGTTCAGATTGTGTTGCGCACCAACAAAACCCTCAATTATTGGCCCTTTCAGCAACGACCTGCAAATAGATCACAGTCTCACCTGAAACAATTATGGGAGGTTGCAGAACCAGGCTTCCACAACTGAAGGGATATCTGCAAAGTGGTGTCGTGCAATTACTTCTATTATATACCAATCTTATAAATTTGCATGCATAATAACTTTGCACAGATTATTAATATAAAAAACACATAACGATATATCTTATAGTTCTTTCATAATTCAGTAAAAAGCACACATGACCAGATATAGAACAATAGACAAATAACAAGTACAGAGGTTCAATACTTCGCAAAACTTCCTCTTTATTAAACAGATCTTTCAATTACATTCACTTCTCTGACCTGCGCACTTAGTTGCAGGCAATGTGTGCACTCAGCTATAGACTCTTCAAGGTCTTTGCGCACTCATCTCTAGAGCCTTCTCAAAACTACAGACTATATATGCGAAAACATAGATTCACTTATGCTTCTATCATTCGGATCCTCTAATTCCCCGATTACAAAGTATTACATATCCTTTTATACAATTCTTCTATACAAAAACCATGCTCCACATACCATGGATCCATAAAGTCAAGGACTACTACCCAATACTCATTACAAAATAAGGGTTCTATCCCATCCCTAAGGCCCTAAAAGTCTGCACGAAGAATATTTCTTCGCCATCTCTATGTGGCTCACTCCTTGTTTCGCGAGGTCTTTTACCCAAAATTTGGACCAAGTTGCGCCATGCCCAATAATGAAGAATTAGACAAGTATTGCAAATTTGTTTTTTGTAACAATTGTTTAACAGATTTTGGAATTAGGCTCGTAAGTTTGATAATTTTTAATGTTAGAAAATTTAGTAGTTGAATGTCTTCTTATTGGCAATGGTGGTGCTTATCATTTAAAATATAGAGTCTACATTTATTGTGAATATAAAAATGTTATTTAAAGTAAGAGACACAATTTTACACATCACAAATTTATCATAATAAATGTATACCTTAATTGATTTCATATTGACCTTTTACAAATACATTTAATAACTTTAAAAGTGAATGAATCCTGATGAGCTTTCAATATTTCAATATTTCAATTCCTCAAAATTTGTACTACACATTCAAATACTATTCAAAATCAAAATTTCATATACATTTTTTTTTGGTAAACTCATTTCTAATCATGTAGTTAGATGTTCACATCTTCAGAAAATATCACATAAACTAAAAAATTCCAAAACTCTTTATACATATAGATGTTTCACAATGCATAAACCAAGAGAGTTTGAAACACATCCAACATATATTTAATTTTAATTTTAATTAATAAAGATAAATTAATTTTTATTTTATTATTAATATTAATATGTTTATATAAAAATGTATATCTAAAATAATATATACAATTTTACACACTACAAAATTATTAAAAAAAAAATTATATTGAATTTTTACAAATACATTTAATAACTATAAATTCAATATTTCAAATATTTAAATATCAATTTATAGCCATTATATAAAATATTTTTCAAACTCACACTAAATATAAAAGCATTCAAATAAGAAGGACATATATATTCAAGTAATGTTGCAAAACAATAATTTTAGGGCTTTGCTATACAATTTTAGAAATACCAAAATTTTCGGGACAACTCTTCAAGGTTTTGGCCATTTGAAATGGCTTTTTTTTTTCAAAGCATTAAAAAATAAATAATTATAATGTATGGACATGTATGTATGTTATATAGGTATGTATGCTTGTATGGGTGACTGGTGTCTTAAAGGGCGTATTAAATACCCTATAACATTGCAAATGTTGCTAGTAGTAAAGCACCACTTCTAACACAATAAAAATGCAAGATTGAAAATAATGTTGTTGACCATAAAGCACCACTTCTAAGGCAATAAAAATTGCATATTTAAAATTTGGTGATGTTTCAAGATTTAATATTGGAGTTGATTTAGTGGGACTTTTTGACTTTCATGTACTGAAATCCTGCAGAAACAATTGAGTTGAAATGTTGGTTCATGTTATTTAAACTAGTTTTTTTTATTGCATATGGATTTAGCGCCCTGAAAAACCCCTAGGGTACTTTGATTATGCAAGGGTTACCCATCAACCTTGTGATTTCAATAAATTCATGCAGGATTTTAGAGAAATTAGACTACAAAAACCTTCAATAAATTCCTTTTGGATTTTGGAGAAATTCCTTTTGGATTTTGGAGAAATTCCAAAAAGTCTCGCTAGAGATTGTATCAGCCATCTTTGACTTTATATGATGTAAATTTGAATTAGCACAAATAACATATTTGATTCCCAACTGTGGTTAGTGTAACTCCCAACTCTGACCCTATCTGATCTATTTTTACTTTAACCTAGCTAGTTTTCTTCATTGTTTCATTTCTTTTTTGGGGAATTTTTTTATAGTATTATTGTGTTTCATTATTACTATTTTATAGTTTTACTATTAATTGTAATATTAATAAAAATGGCATATTTATAATAATGGTGTTGCTGTAAAGCACCACTAATAATGCAATAAAGAAATCCAGATTTAAAATTTGGTGATGTTTCAAGATTTAATATTTCATGTACTAGGTTATATTTGACTTTGGACTAGCACTAATATCATATTTAATTCCCAACTCCGATTATGGTAACTCCCAACTCCGGTTCTTGTAACTCCCAACTCTGGCCCTTTCTGATCTATTTATACTTTCACCTCAGCTAGTTTTCTTCACCATTTCATTTCTTTCTTTTTGGAATATGTCTTTTTTGATATCAATGATTGCTTCGAACCTCATATGAACCTCATATTAGTGTTGTGCATTTTCCTTTGCTGATATCTTATGTGATAAACATAGATGATGGTGGTGCTTCTTGAAACCTGCGGGCAATGGACAAGATAGATTATTGTAAATAAAAATGTTACTAATTCAGTTGTAGTTGTGTTACTAATCCTAAAATTGTTTGAATCTGTTTGTTACTAATCCTAAAATTGTTTGAATATTATGTTAATCTAATATTGCGTTACTAATCCTAAAATTGTTTAAATGTAATGTCACTTGATGTGTAGACCCTGGATGTGAGTGCAAGCCTATAGGGTTGCACAAAGATAGACTCCATGACTGATAAAGTTAGACTCCATGATTGATTATGGATTCAAATAAAGTCAAACTCCATTACTATTTACAACGTACAACTAGGCCACTTTGATGCCTTGGCCACTATGAGACAGTCGAATACTTTTTTTATTAGTATTTTTTTTTTTAATACCATATGTCAACTTTGTCTATGTTAAACATCCATGAAGCATCACATCTCTTCCTTTGTAGGTTGTAAGATCAATTCTATTTTAGGTGTGACATGTATTTGAATCTTGATGTAATGTTTTTGTCAAAATAAAGAAAAAGAAATTGACTTATTAAAAAGCACGGGTTTCATGCTTGGGTCAATTGTTTATAGGTCAAAGCCTCTATTGTAGGGTTCTAGGATTTATCTCAAGTGTCCGTGTCCACGTCATAATGTAATAGACCCTTCTTGGCACTTATTAGTCAAGAAACAAATTTATTTTTATGTAAATTAGGTCTTCTAGGCCTCCTCCACCAAGTTGGCCTCAAACTGGACAAGTCGGCCTAAAATGAGGGGCAAAATCTCCTATATAAAGGCAGAAACTCGACCTCATTTGGAGCACTCACACATCAAGTTCAATCTACAACTTCTGGGGCCAGAAAAAGTGTGAAATTCAAGAGAATATGAGGAAAGGGCTATCGAAGGAGAAGGAGGTACATATCAAGCACAAGAATTCTAAATTCTCTGTCACACACACATGTGCAAAATTGTTGAGTTGTTGGAGGGGTCGAAATTGTAGTTCTGAAGCTGGGCCGAAATTCTAGAGTTGTTATGGCAAAAATTTCTAGGTTGTTGCTGGGTTGTAGTTGTTGGACAAGAAGAAACTATTGAAGGTTGTTGAATCATATTGAAGGTATAACTTAGTCGAGGAGGAAGGTCTTTGGGTATAGGGTCTTAGTCTACCTCAACTTGAATTTTCTAGTGGAAAGGTTTGATTGGGTTTTCCCCTATATATGGGTTTTAGCACTAGCAGAGTCCCTACATCTCGTGTATTTTATCTTCGTGTTTTGATTTTGATAATTTCTTGATGAAACAAAGATAAAATAAGAACATAAGAAATTTAATAAGACTCTAAGATATCACAAGTAATTATCAACATAAGAAAATATTTCTACCTTTCTGATTTTCTAGCTAAGGTGGACAAGGAAAAAGGCAAATCGAAGATCTATTGAAAAGAGAGATATAATGGTTTCAAGAAAAGGGTCATAAGGAGTATATTATAGAAATATGACAAACTCAATGAAGGGATAAAACAAACTAGAAACAGCCCCCAAATATAGGGCATGGAAAAAGAGGATAGATCTTATCCTCGCAAAGCAAACAGTGTTAGAATTAGTTCAAGGAAAAGTCAAGAAGCCTACATATGAAGCAGATAAAGATAAGTTTAGAGAAACTAAAATATTGACCATTAATATAATAGTAGATGGAGTAAAGGACAACCAAATTCCATATATGTCCAACATAGACTCCACTCAAGAAATGTATGAGGCTCTCTCCAAATTGTTCACTATCAAGAACATTGGTCAAATAGCAATCCTCAAGAATGAACTAAGGACAATAAAGATGAAAAGAGATGATATTGTATCATCATATTTTGTAAGGATATCTAGAATAAGAGATAAACTCCAAGCAATAGATGAAGTTGTACCAAAAAATGAGCTTGTAATTACTTCTCTTATAGGACTACCAAAAACTTGGAGTGCTTTTGCATCAGGAATTAGCAGTTGGAAGAATACTCCAGCATTCGAACAAATGTGGAATGCATGTAGTCAAGAAGAAGCCAGAATATCATTAGTAAATAACAAGGAGGAAGAATAAGAAAACACCTCTAAAGCATATGCTTCTCATCACAAGAAGAAGGGAGCCTTCAAAAAGTGCAAAGGACCAAAGAATAAAATTGACCTATCCAAGATTGAATGCTACAATTGTCATAAGATGGGTCATTACAAAATAAATATCGTCAAAATCCAAGAAATAAGAAGAGACATAGGTAAGAAGAAAATATCACCAATGAAGCTCCAACTAAGAAGAATAATAATGAAGAATCAGAAGTCAAAGACTTATACTATTAATTCCTTTCTTGCATATCCTTCTTAGTCTTCTATTCTAAGTTTTGTATTTTTGTCCTTTATGTTTTGATTTCTAGAGTTTGTGGGCCTAATATGTCGTGTTAGAACATTTTTGAAATATTTTGATAAGTTTTAGGTGTCCCTCAGAAAGATTAAATTAGGAGGGAATCTCCACCATTTTACCAAAAGATAAGTATTTTGTTCTTTGTTTCATATTTTGATGTTTGGTTTCCTTCTCACATCAATATTTGTTTGTATTGTATGCTAATAACTTGTTCATTATATTTTATAATTTGTTAGGAAAGTTTGTTGAATGCTCAGAGGTTATGGAGCAGACTTCAAAGGAAAAACCTGAAGCATGGAATAAGTTGTGTTGCAAAGTAATCCCAACAAGGTTTGATGTCCTAAAGGTTTGTTAAAGAAAAATTCAAGGTATGTCTTAAACTACAAGTTTTGTTATGAGGTTCTTTTCATAGAAAAGGTATGTTCGTTCTCTTTTGAAATTCACTTTACATTACTTAAAACGTTATGTCTAGGATTTTAAATATTAAACATCCTTGTTAGGGTGATTAATAATTAGATGGAATCTACCCTCGTTATACTATCATTCGATCATTCTTTTGAAACCCTAATTCTTAGGGTTCATTGTAAAACCATAACATCTTATTTCTAAGGGTATGTAAATGTTAATAAATGAAACCGTAGTCTACTTAGGGATTGTTGATTGAGTGTAGAAATCCATATTATTTTGAAGGTTTTGATAATGTCATGGTAAAAACCCTACTCCTTTTAGGGTTTTTTGTTAATGTTCAAGTTATATAATAAAAACCCTAGATTGTTAGGGTTTCGTAAATTAGGGTTTATTAGAAAAATCCTTGTAATAGTTATAGTGGGATCCTATGAATGAAACCATAGGTATATATTCGTTTGTTTGATCGAAACCCTAGCCTGAATTCTTTGATGTTTGTGTCTTGAGTTTATCTAGTAGTTATTAATGTGAAATGAATCCTAGATATGTATATGAAATTGTTGACACTCATGTTTTGGTTTTTGAAATCTAGGGTTTGTGGCAAAACCATAGTAGATATTGATATTCGAGGACATGATGATATTGTTTTCAATTAATTTAGCCTTGATGATAAAAAGCTAGGGGTTTGCAACAAACCCTAGTAGAGTCTGACATGTAAATATAAAAGTATATTTTTGAAAACTTAGATGTATAGTAGGATTTTTATTTGATTAAATTATTGATATCTAAGGTTTTGTGTCACGAATATGGAGTCTAAGGTTTATGACAAAACCCTAGTAAGAATTTGAAGTCTAGAATATAAAAGATATGACCCTTGTTGATTATGAACCTAACTAGGTTTAGATATTTAAAGCAAGAATGATTTGATGCTTTCCATTGTAATGACATGATAAACATATTATAGTTTTCTTTGTGTTTCTCTATATTTGTATTTGGTTGTACGTGTTGTTAAAGATATGTAGGTACATAATCTTCAAGGTGTTGGAGATGCTTGTAATTGAATATGATAATGAGCATGATGTAGAAATCTATAAGAATGATGAAGAAAAAGATGACCTTGATGCCATAAGAAAGAAATAAAGCCTTGAAGGAATGAAGTTGCTTCGAAGTTATGAAGTTGTTTATCTCCCCAAGTTGAGAGGGAGCCTGGATAGAAGAAAGGGTATATTTCCCCAGTTGAGAGGGAGGGAATATTATGATAGTCATAATGAATACCTCGAAGTAAGAATGAAAGAATTATAGATAGATGTTCACAAATACTTGAGAAATATTGAGGTTGTATTTGGTGTTATTGAAGAAATGGAAATGAAAAACTTCTGATAAGATTGAAGATAATATAAGCAACATCAGAATTATTGAGGACCCTAACAGTTTCTCTTTACTTGTATATATACATTTGAAAGTGTGTTACTCATTGGGTTTGTGATTGTGCAGGATCTATCCATAAAAATTGAACGTTTGAAGCATGCTTGGATTTCTTGATATATCTGATTTAGTTGATTAAGAGAGATGAAGCATCTTATGGCAAGATGCTTGGGAGGAAATCTGGTCAGCCTATGTGTTGATGTTTAGATCCCGAAATAGGGAGGGTGGCGTTGTTCATAGAACTCTGACCTTGGATATGTACCTAGATCCATGGGTTGGTGGTAGATCTTAAAATCCTGATGGTACCTAGAGTGGCTAAAACTTGGGTCCATTTTAGTCCCACCCCATTAGATTACCCTGGGAAAGTATCTAATATGTAGAACTATGTGTGTTGTGACTCTTCATAGAGCATATCATTTTGATATCTTCCATGTACCTCTGTATATATGTAATTATGAATATCTCCCTAGTTAAGAGGGAGTGTTGAAGAATGTAACTAGTGTCGGTCTTCATAATTGTATTTGATTCTTGATGTAATGCATTTGTCAAAAGAAAAAATTTATCATTAAAGAATTTGACTTATTAAAGCATGGATTTCATGCTTGGGTCAATTATTTATAAGTCAAAGCCTCCATTGCAGACTTATGGGGTTTGTGTCAAGTGCCCTTGTCCATGTCATAATGTAATAGACCCTTCTTGGGAATTATCAATCAAGAAACAAAATTATTTTGATGTAAATTAGGTATTTTATGCCTCCTCCACCAAGTAAGCCTAAACTAAGGAGAAAAATCTCCTATATAAAGTCAGCGACTCGACCTCATTTGGAGCACTCACTCATCAAGTTCAATATACAACTTTTGGGGCCAAAAAAAGGTGAAATTCAAGAGAATATGAGGAAAAGTGTAGCGAAGGAGAAGGTGGTCTCTATCAAGCATAAGAAGTTGAAATTCTCTCCTTCTCTTGTTGGGTTGTGTTATATTATTTCCACGACTAACCTATGTAGTGAACCAGGGGGTTAAAGGGGG
>APFE031701927.1:0-10775 GCA_000404065.3 Pinus taeda | reverse complement strand
ACATAAAATAGAGATTACACATTTGTACAAATTCCTTTGAAAGGAAGCATGGAGTCATGGTGCTTGCTAGTGCTACCGAGGAAAGAGAATGTGTATCAATGATAAAATCAATATTGGTGTGCATGTTATTAGAGTTAGTGAAAAAAAGTTTTATGCTTGAAGGAAGACAAAAATAGATGTTTAACAAGAGCCTAACAACTCGGAGCAATGTAGGAATTATTAACATGTTTCCTTTCGCTAATGTGATTAGGGAATACCATGGCCTCTATTCAAAGGCCACCATGCTATACCTTCTTTAACCGCCTCAACGGCCACATTTCAAATTTTATGAGAATGATTTAACCACCTCACCACGGCCACCTTGTCATTTCAAATTTTATGAGAATGATTTAACCGCCTCACCACGGCCAGCTTGTCCAGCTTGTCGGATTCCAAAATCTTTAACCATATGAACTGGAATCCCTAAAACATAAATATCCCATCCCATCGCATATCGATATAATTAGTATAAGCCGACTGCATTTGGGAGGCTGTACAGGTGAAGCGAGGCGAGGATGGGCATCCTGTCCTTGTGACAGGAAATAAATGCAGAGAGGAGCGAGGCATTTGAGAGTCGGCCTTGCTTTCTACCATCCCTTACCTTCCCTCATTATGCCTTGCCTTGACCTCTGGTATTGTTCCATCTGATGGTGCTAATTGTGGAGCTTCACAATTCGCCCACCCATACCACTATCTGGAATTTAATTTGTTAGTTGACTGAGCAGGATATTGGAGATGGCCGGGCTTTGTAGGCTGGCAGAAGAAATCAGAGTCCATTTTGAAAAAAAAGTGTTTGATTTTATGACATTTAATTCTATAATTTTAAATTACTTATGGAGCTATCCTTTTCGTTTATTTACCACTTTGTGAAAGCTATCATTGTCCTTCATTATATTCGTTGTGCCCTTGTTTTCTGCTTTATCGAGGGGGAAATCTGTCAATAGGTGCCCATGTTCATGGCATCTATGACATCTCAACGAAATATGCTCATAGTCTACTCTTTGCACCCAGTTTTTGTCAAAAACTTCCAAGATTATCTCATCCGGAAGGGCTCCAAATAGATCCATTTCCACACATATCCTTGCAAAGGAAGTGTATTTTCCCCTTCTTGTGGCTTCAGAAGCTTTGACAAAAGACCTAATTTATTGCCTATAGCAGTTAATGATTCTGTTTGCCAGTAATCAAGAGGTAAAAAATAGAGCCTTACCGAGACTCGTACTTATGTAAAAGTCTCTCGCTTTGGGACAAAATTCATCATCCATGGCCACATATAGAGGCCAGTTGCTTTATAGAAGTAGGGCCCTCTTTCAAACACATTTTCTTTATCTGCAATATTTGTGAACACTATCGTGAAGAATGCCTTTGACCCAAGATGTACGTCAATGCTTCCTTTAGGTTTCCAATGATATTTGACCCACGTCTGTAGAGCTTTTTCAATGGGCCATAAACCCATGAATTTACAGATGATAGCGAAAGTCCTCATGTCTTGTTCATACTAAAACGAACAATGGCCTTTTTACCTAGAATAATAAAAGATCATGAGAGGTTCAGGTCGCCTCCAAATTAGACAGATTCATCACCTCATAAGATCTTATGCTTATAGA
Source organism: Pinus taeda (assembly GCA_000404065.3). Lineage (NCBI taxonomy): Eukaryota > Viridiplantae > Streptophyta > Pinopsida > Pinales > Pinaceae > Pinus > Pinus taeda. The sequence continues at coordinate 9,132 of APFE031701927.1, read as the reverse complement.
TAAGGAAATAATAGTGAGAGTTCTTCCTTTTGGAGTCTCAGATCATTGGTCGGTTCAACTTGAAATCAAGGGCATAGGTGCTCGTAGGAACAGGGCTTTCAGATTCGAGAATATCTGGCTTTCCCACTCAGAATTCATGAGAAAAATTGAAAAATGGTGGTCAAAAGATTCGCAGATCCAAGGAAGAAGAATGTTCCTTCTGCATAAAAGATTAAAGCACATCAAATTCACGCTTAAGGATTCGAACAAGAATGATTTTGGCAACATCTTTGTGGGAAAAAAATATGTGGAAATCAAAATGTAGGAACTCAACCAAGCTCTAATCGCGGAAGGCTTTGATAAAGTCAAAAGTGAACAAGTTGATAGAAATCATCAAGAATGGGAGAATTTGTGCAAACATGAGGAAATCTTTTGGAGGAAAAAGTCAAGAGTTCAATGGCTGAAAGGAGGAGAGCGTAAAACTAGATTTTTTCAGAGATCCACCATGTCTAATAGAGCTCATAACACAATCTCTTCGATCAAGGACAGCGACGCGAAGCTTCATATCTCCCATGAGGATATAAAAACTGTTTTGGTTCAGTACTTCTCTGGCATAACTCAGGGAAACAATTCAGATAGAGAGCAGTTCATGAGGGAAGTAACTAATCACATTCCTATGCTCGTGTCTAGAGAGGACAATTTCAATCTTAACAAGCCAGTAACGGAAGAGGTGGTCACTGAGGTCCTCAAAGAAATGCAGAATGGCAAAGCGCCTAGCCTCAATCGTTTTAATGTGGATTATTTTAAAGCTTGCTCGAATATAGTTAAAAACGATATTTTAAATGTAGTGGAGGATTCCACATTGAACAGAACTATTATGAAAGTGCTCAATACCTCCTTCATCTCCCTAATCCCTAAACAGGACATCGCTCAAACCCTCGACAAGTATAGACCCACAGCTTTATGCAATGTGGTATATAAGATCATATCCAACGTAGTGGCCAATAGGCTCAAACCTCTACTTCCTTCGTTTGTTTCAGGGGAACAATGAGGTTATGTGGAAGGTAGACAAATTCTAAATAAAATTATTCAAGCTCACAAGGTGGTTCACTCGTTAACTAGCAAGAGGCACGTTGGTATCATTATGCAACTCGACATAGCCAAAGCTTATGACAAGGTGAACTCGCCCTACATCAAGAAAGTTCTAATTTCCCTTGGGTTTGATCACAACTGGGTGAGATGGGTTATGGCCCTAGTGACTTCGTCTAGATTTTGAATATTGGTGAATGGATCTCCCTCTAAGATTCTCATTCCTTCTAGAGGCCTCACGGAAGGAGACCCGCTTTCTCCATTTCTTTTCATCCTTATAATGGAAGGACATGGTGAGTCTATCAAGCATGCTAAAGCAATGGGTAAGATCAAAGGCCTTCAACTAACAGAGAATGGTGAGGCTCTAACTTATGAACGATTTGTAGATGACACCATGTTACAGGGAATCCCCACAGTCAGAGAAGCTACAGCCTACAAACAAATCCTGAATGATTTTGCGAGGGCCACAGGAATGGAAGTTAATTTCTCCAAATAAAAAATCTTTTTCTTTAATCCAATATTGCTATTGAGAGAAGTATCTACAAAATTCTAGGTTCTCAACGGGACTCCCTCCCCTCTAAATATTTGGGAGTTCCTCTAACTGTTAAACTGATGCACAAGAGAATTTGTGAACCATTAATCAATAGGATGCAGGGAAAGGTCAGAAAATGGACCATGAGAGCTTTAAATCTCATCGACAAGTTGGTTCTTACAAAGGTTGTACTACAATTTATCCCTGTGTTTATGTTATCAGCCGTCCCTGCTCCAAAGGGAGTTCTGCACCAATTCAAAAATATCCAAAGAGACTTTCTTTGGGCAAGGAGAGTAGGAAGAAATGGGCCTTAGTTTCATGGGAAAAACTATGTAGAACTAAGCACTATGGGGGCCTAGGCTTGGATGACCAGGAGATTCTCAATAATGTTTTAGGGGCCAAACTATGGTGGTGTTGGGTTCATGATCCAAAAGCTCGATGGGAAAGTATGTGGAAAGAAAAATATGTTAGCGTGTGGAAAACTAGTGACCTCATAAGAATGTCTGGAAACATAAAGGGGTCCTACATGTAGAATAAAGCCTAGAAGAATGGGAGCCTAGTATAAAAAATAGGTTCTCGGAAATGAGAGAGGGAGATCTAGCACATTTCTCGGAGGATAGATGGCAACAAGAACCAACATTGTTAAAGGAGGACTTTTTGAGCCTTAAAAATGAAACAGATACCCAAGGCTTAAATAAGGTAAATGATTTCTCGGATCATACTCAAAATATAGAAAAGTGTAGAATCTGGAGAAACATTAATTGCAGAGATGATAGGCCCTTGAATACAAAAGCAGAACATAGGAGAATGTTGGAACAAAGGATGATCTTAGTAGCAAGCGTGTAGGATAAACTAAGATGGGGCAACAATAAAAAGGGCACCTTTAGCCGAAAGGAAGCAAAAGGTATTCTCTTAGTGCTCGATTCCCATGTTCTGGATAAGACCTGGCAGAAGCTTTGGAGGCACCAAGGGTGGATGAAGACCAAACTCTTCATGTGGTTGGTTCATCACAAGAAGATCTTAACTTGGGACAATATCAGGAAGAGGGGTATTCTAGGGCCTTCTATATGCCAGCTCTGTAAAGCTGAAGAGGAGACAATGGAGCATATTCTCAATAGTTGCATTTCACCTCCTCGTTATGGGATTTATTCACTACCATTTTTCAACAGATCGATAGGGACAATAGGAGTATCATCAATACCCTCAATAATTGGAGAAGAAATGTTTTCGACAATAAATTCCTCGGCTTGGCTTGGGCCCTAATGCTAAGCTTCATTATATGGAATGTGTGGAAAGAAAGAAACAAGAGAATATTCAAGGATGAAAAGAATCCCACTCATCCACTGTTTGAGCTGACACGAAAACACCTCAAGGAGACAGTTGGCTCCATAGTTCGTCATCACCCTAAGAATCCTCCCTTAGAGGCCGATTTGTGAATTATGAGACAATTGGGTATGGAGGGGCTCATCCGTCAAGGCCTAGATAGGAAGGTGATCACAAATGATGGAGAGGACTTTTGACGTCCTCCTCTGACACGTTTTTTGAAATTCAACATTGATGGCACTTCAAAAGGCAACCTAGGAACTACCGGTTTTTGAACGATTTTAAGGGATGACGAACAAAGCATTATCTTTTACTTCTATTGCCATTTAGGAAGAGCTACCAACAACATGGTAGAATTAATGGCTTTTGGAACAATGCTTAGAGTTTCTAAAGCAGAAAAACCGCTTAAATGTAATTATAAAAGTGTACTTCGAGTTAACCATTAACTCTGTGAAAAGAATTAGCTTTGGGGGAGTGCCAGAGAGAGTTTCAAAACAATGGGGCTAATCCGTGTTTTCCAAAGAATTCAAAGTCACCTCCTCGGTCTTTGCAGAGTAAGTTTCAACCATGTTAGAAGAAAAGCCAATAAGCTGGCGGATATCATGGACAACCAAGGAGTGTGATGTATAGAAGGCGAGGTTTTGAGGGAATGGCAGGTGTTGCCTCAGCGCAGATTAAAGGATCTTTGTCTCAAGCAAGCGAAAGAGGATATGGATGTATTTCGTAATAGAACCAAGGCACGAAATGAGTAAATCTCAAAATGATTCACCTTTGTTCTTCAGACAGTTCTTTGGCAGGCGGCCTAAAAAAACCTCTGTGCTCGTTAACGAGATTTCTGAGTGTGCACGTTGGGCACACTGTAGTATGGATCACAACATTCGTGGGTTTCACGACAAGCACAAAAGAAAGAATGTGAGGGACGCGAAGTACGTCTTTTCTAATAGTCGCAAGTTACATCATTTTATTTTTCAAGTTACATAATTTTCTTTTTCGGGAAGGAAAACCACTTCTATGGTGGTTTTTGGGTGATCGCATGATCCTTAAGCAGGAAATGGTTTATTCAATTTGGAACGATTCCATTCAGTGTCCTACACATGGCTCGGGGGTGGAAAAGAACACGGCCTTCCCCCCGCACTATTGTTCGGAAACCTTGTTCCATGCGATATGTCTCCCAACCATTGGATTTCGCGGGCTTGATCAACGGTTAGTATTGCCTTTGTGAGTGCTCGAATCCTTCGCCTTTGTCCCAACTCTACAAAGATGACATTAGTGAGTTAGATGGAGTTTTATTGTTATTCACGAAGCCAGGTGATTGAGGTTGGAACCCATATCGATAGGATTCTTGTGGCGCTCCGCAAAGACATTGATGCGATCATGCCGACAATGAATACTTTGGAGAAATATGATTTCTAAGAAAGCAACATGACCCTTGGATATAATAGGGAGATCCGAGTTATTTCCAACAAAAATAATGTCTTATATCTCATAAAAAAATTCATATACCTCGATTTACAAAACCAAGTGATTTTCCTCCACTCCCATTGTTTAGAAATGTTTTCTAGGATAGGGAGAGAGGCAAGGAATCCTTTAGTGGGTATGCTTTTTGTTATTTTGTTCCGGATTAAAACCCAAGAATGAAAAATAGATATTTCACATTTGTACAAAACCATTTGAGAATACCCATTGAGTCGTGGTGATTGTTAGTGCTAAGATGGTATCTCAATGAAAGATAATATGTACCAATGATCAAATTGGTATAGTTATGGATGCTAATAGAGTTATAAAAAACAAATATTATTTCTGAAGGAAGAAAAAATATTTTTCTCATGATAGCGGAGGAAACTACGAGTAATGTAGGAAGAACAGTTGTTAAAGCCACACTTTTTCTTTCCAATGTGGTTAGGGAATTCCCTTCCCTTGAATCAAACTCTACCATGTTATAATTCATTCCATAGAAATGCATGCTCGAACGGAAGAAGCGCGATGATAAATATTGTAGCATGATTTATTGATGATGGGAGGAAAGAGAAAGGCGTTTATCTCTAGAAAGAGTTTTAGTTATTGGATGTCTACCTTTTCTAATATTGTGTCTTGTAAGTTTGTACAAAACAAATCCAAATGTTGTAGATGTGGAGAGATTTCTCTACATGTGCTATTAAACTTCCATATGAAATAAACTATTTGTTTCTTTGAGAGATAAGAAGATGAAAAACGGGACTTATGGAAAATTGCAGGCTAGATAGTAAATGCACAAGATTATATATGAAGTTGCCTTTGAAAACATGGTTAGGTTGCTCGATCAAATGCAAGTTCTTAGCATTTTCAATGATATTTTTAGAGAACATGTTGTTTGTGCTTCGAATTTTTTCTCGCATTTGTAAAGGAAACACGTTGATCTTAGTGAGCGAATGTGTAAGTGGAAATTTTGTTGGAATTCACTACTCTAATTGTTACATAGCGGAGTATAGATGCTTCAAGAAGATTATTGGACGAAGATAATGAAAATTGAACCAAGGTGTCGCAGATCCAAACAAATGTTCCTAGTGCATGCATGCCTTTAGAAAAACATGAAGTGCAACAACAACTTGCATGCAAGAATCATGGTTCATCAAAAATTTATAAGTGCGGGTTGGGTCCATGCATGAACATATAAGAAAATTCCAACATCGTTGGTTACAGAACCCACTTTGTTCGCTCCGCTCTTGCTCGCGTCGCGCATATAGCCGGAAAGAGAAGGATTGGCTGCTCTATATATATGTATTTTGAAATCCTTCTTGCTTGCATGGCGAACAAAAAAGTAGTATCATCTCAAGAATTTCTCATTCTCTTTTTTCGCTGTTGAGAGGAGGCACTCCACTCGGAAGTACTCTCTCTAGGGGGCCCGTGCAAGAAAATAGGGTAACGATTGCTCCAGCGACCTGATCCTCCTTGACTAGGAGTAGTGCAAAACTCACTTGAAGTGAGTTGGAACACATGGGAAGTAACTGAGAGAGAGAGAGAGAGAGAGAGAGAGAGAGAGAGACTTGGACCAAGCTCTAGAAATCAACAAAGATTAAGGAAAGATGCACTAGCATATAAAAGTAACTAGAGACATCCTTAGAGAGGATGCTACATGCCGTTCATAGTTTATCTTTGTTGTGTTTATTGGGCTTATTAGTTTGAGCACACATTGAATTTTTAAACTTTGATATAACATAGAAATTATTTTGTTCAAATTTATGATCGTGAGAAATGATAGGAGGAGTGTGGAGATCTAAGATAACCACTTGATAGAGATGTGGAAAATATCGACAAGGAGACCTAGTGTGCGCACGATTTGAGAGAAGGAAGACAATGTTTGTGTCATGTGCATCATAATCTCTTGTTGACAGTTTTGTAGCTATGCATAGCAGTGTTAAGAATGTAAACATCATTCCCAAGTATTCTTGGAGAGGTGTGGTAAAAATGAAAGCAAATATAGCGAGGTGGTTAGTATCCTCCCATTATTCCTTGAACGAATATTGTTTGAGGAATGTTGTGACACAAGTATTTGTAGGTAGGTGCAAAAAATGCACAAAATGGATGGGTGCTATATCTCAACTATTAAAAAGATGAAATGTTTGTTCAAATTTCTCCAATGCATTGAGTGAATGTTAGAATCCTTGAGATAGCCTTTGTCCCAACTCTACTAAAGCAACATTAAGGAGTTAGGTCACAATATGTGGAAGAACGTAATGGAGTTTTATTGTGACATTCATAAAGCAATGTGATTGAGGTTGGGATATGATTTCTGAGGAAATGGCTCCACTCTTGGAGAGAAGAGGGAGACCGAATTTTTTGCCAATAGAAATAATATATTTTAGCCCATCTAAAAGCATATTATTCTCGGTTCTAGAAAGGATGATGATTTGCCCCAATACCATAGTTTAGAAATATTGTCTAGGAGAGGAATATAGGCAAGGAATCATGGTATGCATGTGATTTCTTGTATTCCTTCCCAAACAGAAACTCAAGAACATAAAATAGAGATTACACATTTGTACAAATTCCTTTGAAAGGAAGCATGGAGTCATGGTTCTTGCTAGTGCTACCGAGGAAAGAGAATGTGTATCAATGATAAAATCAGTATTGCTGTGCATGTTATTAGAGTTAGTGAAAAAAAGTTTTATGCTTGAAAGAAGACAAAAATAGATGTTTCACAAGAGCCTAACAACTCGAAGCAATGTAGGAATTATTAACATGTTTCCTTTCGCTAATGTGATTAGGGAATACCATGGCCTCTAGTCAAAGGCCACCATGCTATACTTCTTTCCATGGAAAAGTATGTGGAAGATGGAAGAAGTGAGAGGAATGGTATTGTAGTGGGATTGATGGATGATTGGAAGGAAAATAAAGACATTTATAGCTAGAAAGGGTTGTAGGTATTGGATGTATGCCTATTCTAATATTTTGTCTCCTCAAGGTAGGGAGGAAAGGCACAATGTTATGTATGAAGGTGCCTCTTAAGAGATGGTTAGATTGTTGGATCAATTGCACCTTGTTAGCATTTTGAGTGATATTGATAGAGAGCAAGTTAGTTTGTGGCAATATTTTTTGGCATGAGAGCAATCAACTAATGTGCAAGTGAAACCTCAGTTGGAATTGACTAGTGGCAAATAAACTTGATGATGCAAACAAATATTCCTAATATATACAAGTCTCTAAAAAAAGATAAAAATCCACCAATATAATATTAAGCTATTCTATTAAAGCAACCATTTTATATAGTACATTATATTTTTTAACTTGTTTATATCTTTAAATATAAATAAACCAGATTTTTTTACCTTTATCATATTATATACAAATAATAATAATAATTAGGGAAGAAATTAAAACATTAATATCAAAGCAAGATTTGTGAGAGTAGGTAAACTTGGATTTCAAACTCAACGGCCACATTTCGAATTTTATGAGAATGATTTAACCGCCTCACCACGGCCAGCTTGTCCAGCTTGTCGGATTCCAAAATCTTTAACCATATGAACTGGAATCCCTAAAACATAAATATCCCATCCCATCGCATATCGATATAATTAGTATAAGCCGGCTGCATTTGGGAGGCTGTACAGGTGAAGCGAGGCGAGGATGGGCATCCTGTCCTTGTGACAGGAAATAAATGCAGAGAGGAGCCAGGCATTTGAGAGTCGGCCTTGCTTTCTACCATCCCTTACCTTCCCTCATTATGCCTTGCCTTGACCTCTGGTGCTGTTCCATCTGATGGTGCTAATTGTGGAGCTTCACAATTCGCCCACCCATACCACTGTCTGGAATTTAATTTGTTAGTTGACTGAGCAGGATATTGGAGATGGCCGGGCTTTGTAGGCTGGCAGAAGAAATCAGAGTCCATTTTGTTAAATGTTTTCACTTGTTTTTTTGGTTCTTTTCACTTGTTTATTGGTTTTTTTGGGTGTTTTTTTTCTAAGCATGGCCATGCTTAATTGAATAATTGTTTTTTTGTCTATCTCTTTCAGGGTTTTTGTTTTTCTTTTATTCTAGAATTTTTGTTTTAGTGGTAGAGAGGGAGAAGATTGGGTGTAGTTGGTTGGGGCTCAGAGGGAGGATGCTAGAGACACGAGAAGAGAACATGGGATCCTGAGGGGACAAGGTATTCACCCTTGTATTCTTTATTTGTATTTCAGGATGGCTTTGTAAAGAACCATATGAATTAATTCTGCGTGTGCTTGGAACATTTTACTATGCACATTTGTTTTGCTAATACTCTTTGTTTGGCTTTATGTTTGCATTACAGGGGCATAATTACAGATCGAGCTGATAATTGTGGAATGCATGCTATGGGTTTTGCTATTAGAAATGGTGTCACTGAGTTTTTTATTCTCTCTTGATCAGTCTACTATGAGCATTTCTGTGGCTCTAGCCCATACGAGTGTGTTTTTTTATTTCTGAACAATTTTGTGGAGGTGTAGCCCATATAAGGGTGTTTTTTTATTTCAGCTAGAGATTACATCCCAACCAATAGAATTGAAATGGCAGTGACATCAAAGATGTCCATGTCAACTCAATTAAATTGAAACCAGAGCAACATTGATAACATTCTCTAAAAGGGAGTAAATGAAAATGTTTTGGAAAGGTAATAGAGTAGATGCTAATTGCAAAATTGCAAAACATATGGCAACAAATATTTTTGTTGTGTTGTGACTTGTATGAGGTGTAGATGTGTGCCAGAAAAG
>APFE031701926.1:6520-17406 GCA_000404065.3 Pinus taeda | reverse complement strand
ATGATTGGGTGATCCAAAAAACTCACAAAACAAGTTATTGAGAATAGTGGAGTACCTATGTAGAGTAGGACATATGCAAGGTAAATGAAGAAAAATTTGACAAACCTCACAATAATCATTCATAGACCTACCTTAAGTATTTGGAAATGACTGTAATTGTGTATGTCGTGAAAAAGGAAGAGAAGATGTAATTTTCACAACTCGAGGGGTTTGTGGTGGAGGAGGTCCCATAGGATGACTAGACAGTCCTAGTCCCCTCAGTCGCGGGCACTTTGTAACATGATGTCGTTCAACCTAAAAGTGAGTACACCAAACATGAGGTCTAATTCGTCATAAAGGTGCAATATATTTCGATGTATCTTTCAAGGTAGCAATTTTATCCTAGAGGCCCATAATAGTAGGATTTGTTGAAGAACCACCAATTCTACAGTCTTGTAGATAACTAGCCATAAACTCTATCTACGTTGCTTGTTCAAATACATCTTGAAGTGTATCAATATTCTGTTGAGACAACGAAATGCGAGTCATTGGTAACAAGGCATTGATGAAGCATCTCTTTGATGATGTAGATCAATAGGATAAGATAACTTGCTAATATCATCTTTAAAATGCTGCATACATTGCTAAGTAGATTCTCCCTCTTGTTGGTGAATAACCTACAATTCCACCAATATTTACTGATTTGGCTGAGGTAACTTAAATTCTTGAATAAATTATTGTTTAATCAGACCTATACCAACATTTGGGTTAGCATCGATCCATTTTATAAACCATCACAAAGCTCTATCCCATAATGTATTTTGAAATTCAGTAACTTTGGTTGTGTCAAGAGTCTAACAAGCTCTCTAGAAAACTTCACACAAATCCAATGTGTTCAACATCTTCACCATCCCTTCCTGTGAACTATGGGTATCTGGTAAGTGAGCCAGCTACAATTCTAGCCATAGTTGATCTTCTTTAAGAAACAAGTATAAATCCTTGGGATCGTGGTTACGAACAACTATCTAAACTTGGTTGACTAACACCACTCGAACTAACTTTACCCTTATGTAATAATTGAACTTTAATAAACTTGTGTGCCTTTGAAAAGAGAATATTAGGACTTTGATATGGCCCCAGGGGAGGGTTAGGCAGAGGAGTCATGTTGATGCATTGCAAGATTTTATATTATGGTACTAAATCATCCTCAAAGAAAATCTACCTCACTGTAAAATGTAGATTATCATTTTCTGATGTATACTCATTTGGTAACACAATCGGTTGGACAGTTGACTCAGGCATCCAAAATCCTTCTGATTCCTCATATACTTGAGTAGCCACTTCTAAACTATCCACTTCACTTTCACTGGAAACTCCTATTTTTCCAGAAGAATAACCTTTTCCTCATTTCTTTTTTGTGACTACAGAGTCTCCATTTCCATGTTTTGCACTACCGAACTTCTTACAACGTTAGCTATACATTAGAATTCCCTTATGCAAACCCTAACTTCCCCTAACTTCCTTTCCTGCCACTCTTCAGCTACTCTTTCTGTTCACAACTCTCAGAAATATCTCACCTTTCACAACTCTTGTTTATCCATGATAATAACTTCTTCATTCTCCTGCATTTGTAGGACATTCCTCTTCTCTAATTCATTCCCCCAGTACTAAAAATTTAAGCTACCAATTTTTCTTTTGGAAACACCAAGAATATGTCTTCAACCAATAATACTTGAATCCAAAGAGGAATCTCCTTTAGTAGTTGTCCCCTTATCCCAAACCTTAATATGAATTATGCACGAGAGAAGGAATGGCGCTTCTCGATCACAAATTCAACTCTTATTAGATCTATATCTAACCAATGAAAGTAGCCATATCAGATGTAGTCCAAGTTCCATGCAACCTTGGCTATACCGCAATACTCTATTTATGGTGAAGTTGAGTAAACCGTTTTTCTAATTCCTTAAGAAGTTTGCACTAGAATATCTCATATTGGTCATAAGTAGGCTCAACATGCAAAATCTCTTCTTTGACCCAATCTAGATCATTCTGTCTCAATTCTTCCTGCTTCAAAATAAAGTGATCAACTCTTTCATGCAACCATTTTTGGATGTCCTGATGAATATACCTTGGTCGCATGATCTATATCCCCTTAAGAAACTCAAGCTCCTAGAAACATAACAATTTGTTGGTAGACAATTTTAAATTAAGTTTCACCTAGGGTTCAACCTAGGATTCCAACAAAGGTTTCCTCATAGTCTAGCACATCACTGACATTTTAAGTCCCTTGGATCAAAGGCTTATCTCACTGGAGGTGAGCCAAAACTATATAAAGGTATAAGGGATCTAGATCTAGTTATCTAAGAATCTTCAACAACCTTTGATGCATTCATTCATAGCTATTTAACTGATGAATTTAACAGAAAATAAACATAAGAAGAAAATTTTAACAGGGGCATAAAATACACAAAAACAATAACAAACTTTCATTCTCTTTTTATTATTAAAACAACAAATCTTGATTATAACAAAATTTCTCCATTACATATTGTGGCACATTACAGACTTGTGCAAAGATAACACAACTTAGAACAAGTGTCAAAACAATATATTACATATCCCACTCTTCCCATAAGAAGTATTTTGCAGTTCAGATCCCAAGCATTACAACAAAACTAAGTTTGCAATGTAGTCCAGTCTTTACAGTACTACCTAAACTTGCAATACAATCTAAACTTTACGACACCATATAAACCTCACAAAGTTGTCTAAACCTATTTCTTGTTGCTCTTCATCTTATTTTATAGTTGTTCTCACGTTATTTAGTCTTCGGTCCCTTGCTCACTTGATCTACGGTTTTCCAATACCTAGCGCCATTACCTTGGTTTACTATTGACTGTATCAAAGTTGGATATTGGCTCTTTTGTACACACCCTTATTTTCCATTTCACAAGTTCTAAAAAAAATACTCTGCTTCCACCTTCGTTTTTCGGTGCTCTACTTATGATATCTTTAACCAAAATGTCCTCTTCAACTCTTATTCCTTCAAAAATGAAGGACACACACCCTCCTACTCAAGCCTTTTTCTTTTAATCCTCTCACAAGCCTATCATGAACTGGTCATTTAATGAGCTAGGTGATGATAGAATACATTTTTTGAAGACCAATTTTTCCTCATCATAAATTATTTTCATTGGTAGGAGTACCTTCCTAGCTTGAAAGAATATGGCAAGGAGAAAGAAAAAAGAGAGCTATCATAGAGACATGAAGCAGATCATGGATCGAGACAGAAAAGGATATTGCATGATGACTTAGAGGATTCAAAATCGATCAAGTACCCTTTGGAGGGTGAAGATATGAAAAAAACATATATTTCATGAGGATGAAGCATATATCAGATTTATCATCAAGAATGCAAGATGAAGTAGCAAGGAAGACAACTTGGCATTTCCACAACATCATGAAGTCCATGTAATTATTTTCAAGTTGTAATTTGTACAAGTTTCATCATAATGGTCAATATGTGTCCACGTGTCATGCCACATCATCATATGGAATGCAATGATGTATTCTCAAGAAAAGGACAATATGTAATGTGTGAATTTCCAAGAGTCATATGTGGAATATGAAAAGTCACTTAGTCATATATGGACAAAATGTGTTTAGGAGAAGTCTAAAAGTCATTAGAAGTTAGAGAGTTGTTTATAAGTCCAAAGGAAACATTTGAAGTCCAAGAGTCATGATGGTAATTCAAGATTCATGGGGATATGAATTTTTATTCCCCTTATTATAAAATCAACCTCATAACTCAATTAAAAGGATTTTTGAGGCTTAAGCTTTGAAGAGCTAGTCTTGGCTTCTCCACTTGTCATAGGAGAGAAAACTATTCTTTCGAGAAGGAACAAGTGACTTAATGTTCGACTATTGGAACTAGTGTCTCATCATTGTAACTATGTACTTGGATCTTTCACCTTATAATTTAAGTCAATGAGCCAACACATATTTGTGCATGTATCGCAAATGTATTAGGGCTATTCTTGGTATTTTGTGATATATGTTGTTTCATATGTACTGAGGAAATTGAACTATTTGGGTGGATTTGCTACTCATCCTATTGAATGTGTATTGTATTTGATTTAAAATCATTATGTGAACTATTTTTTTAATGAGTATTTTTATGCTATCGTGTGTCTCTCTTAGGTTAGTACTATTACTTCCTTCCAGAGGCTCAATTTTGTCTCCCTCTCGTGAAGGTCTCCTTTTAGACATTGCAATCAGTGTCTCAAAATGTCAACTTAGTTGCTTGTTCAAAGATTATGGATATAATCGCTTATGTGACTCATCTAAAACCAGGGAAAACCTTGTAGTTATGGTGGTCGGGCTGACATTCCAGATGGCGCTCCTACTGCAAATGGTGTGAGGTTTAATTGAGACTTCACATCAGGGATACCCCCTATATGTTTTTAGCATCTAACACCATCAACATTCTGGTGCTAGAAGGAGGTCTAGATGACAAGCTATGCCTGTTGAATCTGTTTGAATCTATTATCTTAAATTTCTCTTTACAAAATCATAAGTTTGGAGTGTTTTTCTAACATACCTCTTGGTAAACTTTAAATCTCCACATAAATTGTTCATGTCTTGTCTTAAGTCAAGTTTGATGGCAAGGGTGGTACATTTTTGTCGAAACACATAAATGATTTTCCTTGGTTTTGTAAAAATCATGAGATCAATGATAAGTATGGTATCTGTATTCTATTCACTCTCACTCTCGAAGGTTATATTAATTAATGGTGTCATGCCTTACCATCTGTTACTATTCATTATTTTCATCAATGTTTTAAGGAGATTCATCAAACTTTTTATGGATATGATTACCAAGATGTTTACAAAATAATTAATCAACTTAAAATGGAGACTAATGAATAAATTACAAATTTTTCTAATAGATTCATTCACTTTTGTTATGAGTTTTCTTAAGAAGATATGGATTGGGATTTACTTAAGAAAAAGTTTGAACATTTGGTTTGGATATCTTTGAATTGATGTGAATCTAAACTCCCAGATGTTCTTGTTATCCCAACTTTTAGAAATTGTGAGACACCCTATGTTGGGTATGTTATATATTCCTTCCATGACTAGTCACACACGCAGTAGGGGGTTACGAGGGGGGTGAAATCCCACTTGTTGGGGAGTTTCATGGGGGTGGTAGCACCCATATATAGGGTCTAGGGCAGTGCATTAGAAAATTTTTATTTTGGACTGTATTTTAGTGAGAGAACCTACCTATGGTTTTGTGCATGGGTTTTGCACATCATTTTGGGCATGATGGTTTTCTACCCATGGTATTTTGTAGACCTGGTCAAGGTAGCCACAATTATGTCCTGATCCAGGGCTAATGGATTGGGTTTTATGAATGCTTTGGCATTTATATATATGTATTATAACATTGAAAGGAACATAACGAAAACTCAATCTGGTAGTCCTAGTTTTCGTATCCAGGGGGGAATCTCTGTCTATTTGTTTTATATTCTTGTCATTGTTTATTTTCTATTTTTAGAAATCGTCTGTAGGTAATTTCTATGCAAGGTTAAAACCTACACCCAAAATCTTAAAGGATGAGCCTATTTGGGTGCATCCTTGTGATAATTTTGAAGGCGAGAAATCTACAAATGAAATTCCGAATACATCTTCTCAACCATCGTCTATTTTCCATGATCTTGATCAGACTGAGGATAATTTGGAATGGCTCATGAATCCTATGGTGAATATTAGTTCCCTCTATTCCACCAAGTGGTATTAACACTCATAATTGTAATATTGAATCTTATTTTGATTCTTGTCCTCCTCTAGCATATCTTTTTGACTATTCCTTGCCCCTTGATATGCTTAGTTAGTCTCTTCCAAATCCAAGTATAGATCAGCAACAAGGTAGTCACATTTCACAAGTTGGGGAGTAGAAAGGTGAGGATTATTTTGACATTTCTTATCTTTTTTAGAATCCTCCATGTCAAGATAATGTTCTCCCAACTTTGATTGATTTTGAATATAGCAATCTCGGTGATGTATTCATTGAAGTTAATTTGGGTAATTAGTTTGAAGTCTTAGAAACCTTCATTCTCCTGATTCTCACTTAGTTATTGTATGTAATGATGGTTTTACAAGTGTACCTTTTGATATTTCAGTTTCTTAAGAAAACTTTGTTTCGAAATATTTATACCTTGAATCTATTTTGCTTAAAGAAGATGTTCTTATTGAAATTTCATCTTCATCTCACTATCCCTAGTGTTCCACCTTTTGTAATATATTAACTTACAGTGGAGATACTCCATTTAATGAGTTGGATTTTGAATTAACACAAGGTAGTGAGGCCATCCATAATGAAGAAGAAAGTAAGAAACTGATCAAATATCCATTCCATTCCTTATCATTTGCAATTTTACATGAAGAAAATTCTTGTCCCCATGTTACTCATGAGATTTGTCTAATTGATCCATTTTTAGATGTGCAATTAGAAGAATATTTTGACTTGGGTTATTTTTTGTCGAAGATGTGAATTCTAACCAAATCAATAATGTAGATGGTTTCCATTTGGATAATAGTGATCTTTTTGTAATTACCAATGGTAGTTGTCCATACACCATGCATGATCTAATCTAATCTTCAATATCGCATTCGACAATATTGAAAAGTTATAGGACTTATCAGGAAGTCGAGGCACTTCAACTTCTGTTAATGGTTATGTCAAGTTCTCGCGACTCTGGTAAGATCCCTGAGCTATGTCAGATCTAGGTTTTCTCACATGGTTCTTTTCTTCTCATGGTTTCACTGGATGTAAATACCTTCTTGAAAGATGTTTGTTACATTGAATATAGCTCTTTCAATTTCAAATATTTCTTTTATGATTAGAATGAAGATTCTATTTCAATTCATCATTCCTAGTGTAAATATCTTGTATCAAAGTTTGGTTTGGAATGTATATATTTCGTGGATGAGAGAATATGCAAATTTGATCATTCTAAAAATTATCTTTGGCCAAAGGATTCATACTTGTCACATTCTTTAGAAATTAATAACTCCTAGTCCTTCTTGTGTATGTTTGAACAATGATTATTTTATTCATGGCACGAAATATCGTCATTACTATTAATAAATGTTGGTGCTATTTTTTGAATTGATTTCAAAACGATTTATCTTCAGCATCGATTGACTAAGAATATTACACCTTAATCGATTTATCTAACCATAATGATTTTTATTTAATGTACCATGTTCACATTAGTACATCTTTTGATACTAGTTTTGAATCGATTGATCCTTATGATTTATCATTTTAATATGAAAATACTTGTAAAGTAGTTGAGGCACTTCAACCTCCATTGATGATTATGTCAGGTGCTCACTATCTTGACAAGATTTTTGAATATGATAAGACTTATTTCCCTCACAAGATTCTCATCTTGATTCCACAACCTTAATTGAAAATTATTTCTCTCAAGGATTTCAGTATCATCAAGAGGAATTTTTTG
This sequence comes from Pinus taeda, assembly GCA_000404065.3. NCBI lineage: Eukaryota > Viridiplantae > Streptophyta > Pinopsida > Pinales > Pinaceae > Pinus > Pinus taeda. Next base: position 9,898 of record APFE031701926.1, on the reverse strand, counting down.
AAGTTCATGATTCCATTTATCATCAATTGGAAGAATCATACTTAGCGAGCCCATTTTATCAAAGAAAGTTTTGATGTCTCTTGATATTTATTAAGGAAGACAATACAAGTGTAGGTATATTAAAAAGGAGTCATCAAGTTTCTTTTGGTTATGTTTTTCTTTGAAAATGTAAGGTGGAAATTTGGGTAAATTTAGGTGATATGATACATTTATCTTCCTTTAAGAAATACCGTCAATGTTTTGTGCAAGATTTTCAAGCTTCTATATTTTTTGTTGAACATTATTATATATTGATTATAATTGATCTTATCTTCATGTTTGTAGGTTAGGAATAATAGTGATGGCTCCATTGGAAATAAAATTACGTTTAGCCCTGACCTTCTACGTTGTTAGTTTAGGAGTATCTCTAGTTACACTTAGTTTCCCTATCATTTCATCTAACCTCTTTCTTGCTCTCCAGCGGGTATTTGTATCTATTTTGTTTTAGTATCATTTTCTTACATGTTACTTTTCAGTTTAGTCTCCATTTTATTTTTATTTTGTTTCTTCTTTTGGTTTTGTATTTTTTTGTGTTTACGTAATAAGAATTTCATGCAAGATGTTCCTTTTGGCTCAAAATACAATGCGAAAAAACTTGAAAAGGGTAGTTGTGTTGATGAACAATGATTGGCTAATCTGTTACCTCTTCCCTATCTTGGGTTCACATATGTTTAAGGTCAATGATGGCTAAATGGAAAATATGATCCACTCAAACATAAAACCTTTTATCAAAATATAAATCCCATATTTATTCTAGGGTCCTCATTTGTCAACACAGTATTGTAAGTAAATAGTTTTTTTCTTGTTAATACAGTCAAGTAGAGAAAGGATAAGGGGAAACCCTAAAGCACGCATACTAATTTATGAGGTTATACAAATACTTCTTTAAAGGGGAAACCTATAGTCAAGATCCCTCTTCCACCCTTCGAAATTAATAAGTGTTGAAGCATAGTCCTATTAAATAAATAAATAAAGGGTGAAAGAAGAGAAAGGGCTCCTATGCAAGGAGGTGAAGTGAGTGACTTCGTCAGTGTACTATCGAGGCTTGCTGGTAGTGAAGCAACACTTGTGCTCCAATATTTAATCCCCCAATGTTGTGTCTAGGCTTTCTAGTAGTGGAGAAACAATAGATACGAAACTCATACTATGAAAATATTAAACTCGTTGCACATATTACCATTTCCTTGATCGAAATAATTGTGATTTGGCAAGTCGAGATATGTGTTTAACTGAGTAAGGGAAGTGACGGGAATATATCTCTAACATAGTTAAGTAGGGAAGCTGAGGTAATCTACAAGATGAATCAATACTTCCTGAAAGATTGAGACTTTTCACTTAGAGAATTAAACCTAAACAGAGAATATGGAGTTCTACTAGTGTGTCGCCAAGTGTTGTTGGTATGATCAAAACCCTCCAAAAAATTTCTCACACTTAAATTTTCGACCATAATGAGGTTCATACAATTTGTCACTTTATGGTTACTCCATAATTTTTTGATGTTTTGTAAAGTGTTTAAGTCTTTTTCCTAGTTTTAAAATGTCAATTCACAGGCACACACATGCTTAATCTTCAATGAGTTAATGAACACACTTCCTTTATACAAGCTTTGACAGGCAAAAACCCATCCATACAGATAATTCTTGTGTGGTTTTCAAGTCTTTTTGATAATCATTGCACACCTTTACTGACAATCCCCTCACATTTTGCACTTGTACTTCTATTTTGGTGAGTTTTCTCAACTGTGATATTTTGTGAATTTCTCTTTCACATGCATGACTATCTCTTTTTATTGTTTTCTTCTAATAAATGTTGTTTTCATGTTATATATTCCTAGCCATGTATCACTTTCAAGGTCATTTGAATTTTTCAAGTGTCGTCTTCATGTTTGCCCCTTGTTGCAGGTGTCACTTTTGTTATTTTCACTCTTATGTGAGTCACACCCTTTCATATTACTGAAGTTAGCTCTAGCACACTCTTTTGGATTGAATTGTATTACATATCATTAAAATATCATCTAGACATAATCCTACATCTTAGCACACCCTTTTTTCATAGTTGTCACTTCTATCGTAACTTGTGTTCTAAGTGTTGTAATGTTTCATTTCAACTACCGCACTTACAAATAGGTATCAGTTTGTTGTTGTTTTAATGTGGGACTATTTTTCATGAGTAATGTGAATTTCCTTGCCTTTTATTGATGGAAGTTTTGTTTGTGACCTGTGTTTGAGTCATTTTAGGATGCATTTCTTTCTCCTATTGTACTAGTCCCACACTTAGCCATTATGAGAGCTCTTCTTCGTCTTTCAGTAGCTCTTCTTCATCTTTCAGCCAAACAAAATTTATAAAGGAATTAATACTCTTACTAGGTGATAAGCACAACTTTTTCATGAGCCTCATTGATATATATTCCCCTCCATACATTTTCATTGTGCCTCTTCTAAGGTCTCCTCCTTATCATAGTGCATTAGTACTCCCTAAGGATAAGTCACCTAGCCTTGCACTACGTACCATAGTGAAATGAACATTCAAGATGAATAAGTAGTTGCTCTTGGAGAGAACTACACCTTTAAAATCATAAGTGGATTTCAAAAAAACTAAGTGCACTTCAAAACAATGAATCACACTTCAAAATAATGAAGCACACTTTAAATGTTGAGTGAAAAAGTGCGCTTCAAAAGAATAAGGACCTTCTCTCATCTAAAAATTACACTTTGGACAAAAAAGGACCTTCTTACCCTCAAAAGCACACTCTGAGTAGTTGAGTGCACTTCATAATAGCGAGGGAAATTTGGGACTATGATCACACTCCTTTGGCTCAAAGAACTGCAACCTCCTTGAGCACATGACACACTCATGAAGCATGAAGTTTCATTTTTCTCTTAGAGCACGTGTCACACTCATAAAGCACAAAGCCATAGAACATATGGTGCAATAAATATTCACGAAGCTTCATTTTTCCCTTTCCGTTCATGGCACAGTAACAAAGCCTAATGCCTGAGCACATTCCTTCAGCACGAAGAATTGTGCCCTCTTTGATTGCATGAGCATACCCTGAAGGTTTGAGTGTTTCTCCTTCATCTCTTTGGCATGCACCCTTGCACCCTCCTCGTCCTAATGAGCACATGAGCACACCTTGAATGCATGAAGCCTCACTCCATTATTTCTTCAGAGTGCACCCTTGTGCCTTCTTATTCTATTTGAGCATATGGGCTCACCTTGAAGGCATGAATGTTAGGGTCCCACCCTAACCCCCTTATTTATGTCATGGGATCACGTCATAGTCAAGAGTCAATAAAGCCCATATTAATATTTGTAAGTGGTTAACCCGCAATTAATGAT
>APFE031701917.1:0-14024 GCA_000404065.3 Pinus taeda | reverse complement strand
TAAAATACTTTCAATGAAATTTGCATACAAATTCTCGGTCCGATAACAAAATTAGTAAGGAGAGAATCCAAATCTATATTCACATGATATGAATTTTATTTACATTGATAGTTGGTGCTGGGAGCTTCCAATCTATTCTCTTAAACAGTAAATCATGTTAAATTTAAATATTTAGATATTAAAGGAGCTGGGTATTTTCATTTCATGTTAAACTTAAATAAAATTGTATAAGCATTAAAAAAAATCCATATTACAACGAGGATCCCACACACTCCTATAGATTAACATAACCACATTTAGATATTAGACCATAGCTAACGACTCTCTACATCTGATGGTCCGTCTTGAAAGGCCTGAATCAACTTTTCAAAATGGCCAGCCGTGGCTTTTGTTAACCCTTCAAGTTTTCTATAGAAGCTATCAAAATCCTTCAATGTTGATTGGATATCGCTCGTCTCAATGTCAGCTTCGGCTTTACGGACACGCTCCATCTGCTGTTGGAGTTCATGTTCAGCGCATTGATGAAACCGTTCTAAACTATTCTCGGCCTCACCTTGAAGGAATTCGAAGAAATTTTGCTTTTGTTTAACCCGATCGGCGTCATTATGAAGCTGCAACGGAAGATAATAGCCGTACGCATATGTCCATTTCAGCATACACCTGCATTCAACTATCTGTAGCCATGCATCTACCACATATTTGAATCCTGAAATGAGAGATTGACTCCTGCTCAGCACACGACTATCAACCAATTCTTTAACCTCCACCACTCTCACACGCTGCAGAACAGAGAATGTCTTTTCCTAAAAGGGGACACTAAATGTCACATCCCCCATAGGCTTCATACAAAAAAAAATCTTACTCCTAAATAGTACAAAAAATATATATTCTATAATATATTTATATATAAAGTAGTATATACAATACATATTATATATATATATAATCAAATACCACGCCAATTCTCAAAATTATCATTCACTATTTCTCATGAAGGATTTGCTTGCATCTATGTATATGTATTTTCTGTTGCTATACAAAATATGATTTTTTACTTTATGTTAAGTCCATTTTCTATAAATTTGAAAATCACTTGTCCATCATGAGAATCTCTCTTGTTTTTACATGCTCACCATGATTAGGAATTTTCTTATATGTTTGAATCACTTTTCCTAAAGACAGATTATACCCTAGAAGCATATAAATTTAGAGTTTTTATAATATAACTTGGTAACAAATATTTGTGTTAGCATGTCAACCACGACCTCATTGGTGACTATTATTATGTGCCCCTTATATTTTTCTAAAACATTTATCTACACATGCATACATAACTCTTCATATCATTATATGACTATAAGCACATCACGATTCTTGTTTAACGCATGTGTTTCTTTAAGGTTTATAATTTAGGGAGACCTGCCTTGGGCTGCATATGGGATTTATTGTTGATCCACGATAAGTTTTCTATTGTGACCTTATATTATATTTCTCTAGGTTGGATGTATATGTTGTCCTGTGTACTTATGGTAATGAGTTGAATGTTCTTTACTTCCAGTTGTATGTCATTATAATGTTACTATGGATATTTCTAAACCTCAAACACTACAATTTTTAATTAAATTCTTGTATTTCATGAAATGATATCAACAATACATCTAGAAAATGGATAATATGATGATGGACGTGTGATGTGATAGTTTTTTGTGGTAACCACCTTTGAGGTTTTCCACAGACCTTCCCATTTGCCTCTTCCATCAATGGAGACATGGTGCTGCTCTAGGGCATGCTATGGTTTTCCCCCTATTATGAATTTCGGTAAAACTAGGGTTCATTTATTTGTAGTGGTTTAAGGATTTTGACAGAGGCTTCAATGGAAAATATTATTCATCTTTTCCTCTTGATAAGAGGGTTTCCTTTTTGAAATTTTGAATATAATAATCTGATATTTCCACTACTCTGGTTTTGTTTAACAATTTTCTCTATCATTATTATTATATGATCTATAATTGTGTTTTATTTTTCTCTCTCCCAGGTTCGTCGAATTTCCATGGGATTCAACCTCATTCTCCTTGTGTGGGTTTGCCTTGTATTGATTTTTCTAGGTAATGAATTCCTTTCATCAATTAATGTGAGTTTATGGTTTAATTATACAACACCTAGCTTTATGATTTTAAGCTAAATGGAAATTAGGGTTTAACATCGAGTGAAGGGAAGGTTTAAATCCAAGCCCTCTTGGGTAAGACTGTTTCTCTCTTCATGAAATTTCACTGCTTTTCTCTAATTTTGGAAAAGGTTCAAAGGGTTTTGACAAAATCCTTTTTCCTTTATTACAACTTGTTAGGTCCCTATAATACTAGTGATTACCCCATTACTATTGTAGTTGTATCCCTTATTAATATTATTGTGCCCCTATTGTCCCCATATTGTTATTACTGTGCCCCATCGAATCCCTCTATTGTTATTTTTGTGGCTTTATATTATTATTGTTAGGTCGGTTGGGTTATATTGTGACTCCTTAGATTTCTATAATATAGGAAAGGAGGTTTTGTCATTTGAATCATCAAAAGAATCATTTATGTTTTTAATGAAGGAGGTTCCTCTCGAAGAGGCTGAATTCTAAGGCGTTATCTATCTTTTCTTATTTTTGGAGCTGGTTTCATACATTGATATCAAGCTTTGGATTCTAGGGTTTTGCTGCTCCAAATAGGTCATCATGGAATTTTCGCTATAACTTTGTTTTCTACAACGTTTCAGAAGTGAAACAAAACCCATTTGAGACGAAATCGCATTGAACCTTGGGTCCAAATTTCAGAGCTTTTTGTGCTATATTTGCAGAGATATGATCCAAGGAAGTTGGTCTTTTTGCAGACTCTTGAATTACATTTCAAACAGGTGACCTGGGGAAGATCGTTATAACTTTCTCTCTAAGCATCAGATTGAAATTGTGTAAGAAGGTACAAAGAGAGGACGGATTCTAAGTTCTTGTATATATATTTTTAGAGCTAAAGGTCAAAGCAGAGAGATGTGGCACTTCATACAAATTCACTCTTTTGGAAAGGTCTATAATCAAGTCATCTTGGGAGATTGTGCATAACTCTTCCTTGGTGAATCCAATTTGGATCAGACTAGTGGCATTGGAAAGAGGACATATAGGGCTACTACTGGTCACAATTTCAGAACTGGAAGAATCGAAATTATAGAGTTATAGTCATTTCAAGATTGAGCTCCTAAAATCAAGAAAATGCGATATGAGGAAGTTTGATGGAAAGGATTCGGTAAATTGGATACTTCAGATGGAGCAATATTTTGATCTACCTGGTGTACCACTGTTACAAAAGGTATGTATTGCATCTTCATATTTAAAAGCAGATCAATTTTATGGTATAAAGGGCTTTGTTCTCATAAAAAACTTCTTACGTGGTCAATTTTCACGAAGGAAATGATAGCACATTATGAGGATACAAAGAACAACACCTTCTTTAGAGAAACACCACAACAATTGGAAAGAGTAAAATGGATTTGTTACATAGTGGAACGTAAAATTATGGAAACAAGGAAGTCTACCCCTCACAACTATAAAGATGGAAGTGTTGTTTCTCCTAGCCTTCCACAACCTACAAGGGTTACACCAAAACAATTGGAAGAAAAAAGAGAAAAAGGGCTTTGTTACAATTGTGATAGCAAATGCACTAAAGGTCATAAGTGTGTTGAGAAGAAATTATTTTACATAGAGTATGAAGAGGAGGAAGAAAATGTGCAAGAAGTGAAAGATCACATTGAGAAAGAAGAAATGAATCCAACCATATCTTGTAATTCATTGGTCGAAATTACCACTCCTCAAACTATCAAGATAGAAGGACATATCAAGAAGAAAAATGTTCAAGAAGTGAAAGATCACATCGAGCATCAAGAGATGAATCCGACCATATCTTGTAAAGGATTGGAAGAAATTACCACTCCCCAAACTCTAGAGATAGAAGAACATATCAAGAAGAAAAAGGTTCAAGCAGTGAAAGATCACATTGGGCATCAACAACAAGTTCTCCAACTTTTAAAGGATAACGCCACTTCGGTGCAAAATCAAACGAAACAACAGGTAGATCAACATCATAGTGAATTTTTTTTTGATGTAGGTGATTGGGTATTTTTATTGCTACATCTCAAGAAAGCTATTTATGAGAAGGAAATGTTGGCAATACTACATGCACTTAAAAAATGGCAACCTTCCCAAATGGAAAGACTCTTCAAGGATGAGGATGAGGAAGCATTGTTTTGTGCTATTTCTATTTTCCAACCAGATTGGATAAACGAAGCAAGGGATGAATGGAAGAAGGATGAAGAAGTATGGCCACTTATTCAAAAGTTGCAAAAGATCCCAATTCAAACAATATTTCCAGAAATTGAAGAGGAAGGAAAAATCATATTGGAACCTTGAGCAGTCATAGAAACAAGAACCCGACAGCTACGAAATCGATCAATTTCAGAGTATCTCATCAAGTGGAAGAACTTACCTACTAAAGATTCCACATAGGAGGACAAGAATTTTATATAGAAGCATCAAGAACTACTCAACGGTTGAGGACAACACTTTTTGAAGGAGGGTGGCATGTTAGTCCCCTATACTACTAGTGTAAGCCCTTATTGTTATTAGTACAACCCGGTTATTATATTGATGTACCCGTGTAGTGCCCATATTGTTACTATTATGCCCCATAGAAGCCCACTATTATTATTATTGTGCCATTACATTATTATTGTTATGTCGGCTCTGATTCTATTATGACCCCTTAAACTCCTATGTATAAAAAGGAGGCCTTTTCATTTGTATCATTAAAAAATCATTCCTTTGTGTAATATAAAAGAGGTTGCTCCTAAATTCTAAGGCATTGATCTATCTTTCCTATCTTTTTGTGAGCTGGTTTTGTAACAAAATTATAAAATATTCATTTTATGCATGAGGTTAAAAACAATAGCAACCAATCAAATATATATATATATAACTTATAGATAAAGTTCACTTCATAAATAGTACCCTTTCTCTAAAATACTAACTTAATCTTAAAATGAGTAAATATGTACCATTGTATATATATTCTTATATAACTAATACAGTTGAGGAAAAAAATAGGTGTTAGAAAAAAACATTTTTTTTTTTGAAAGGAGTTAAAGAGAAAACAAAACATTGGATTAATGCGCTAATATATATGAAGACTTAGTTTCATTATATTAGAGTAGATGCTTTAAACAAAGAGGAAAAAAAATTGAAGAAATGGAAACACATGAACATTTATGTGTGAAAATATCATTGTAATATTTACTCAAAATGATATACACTCAGTTTATTGTAAGCTTTATAATTCCATTGTATAAACTCCAAATATGGTACGTGCTATTTTAACCTCAAAATATTGAACAAGAACCGTTTTTTGCTATAAAATTTGATATTTTGTACAGAATAACGCTTATGGCCTCTTATACTTAATTCAGTTCCATAGGAACTGCGCATCTCATAAGGCCTTAAAGAAAACAATTAAAAATAAAATAATTTCGGAGACAAGCAGTCTAAAGATTTGTATTCTTAGAGAGAAACCTCATCCATGTAGAAGCAAAATCCAAGGGTTGGGGGATCTCTGAACAGGTGAATGAGAAAAGTAAGTTGAAAGGAGCCATGCTAATTTGACCACACTATCAAATTTTACAAATATGGTTGAATCTGTAACTGTAGAACCGGTTAAAAATATATTAAATAGCCAGTAAAACTCTTTTTATAGAAAGAGCTAAAATAGTTTAGTAGGTAAGGGAATTTAACCTGGAGAACCGGTTAAAAATATATTAAATAGCCAGTAAAAATCTTTTTATAGAAAGAGCTAAAATAGTTTAGTAGGTAAGGGAATTTAACCTGCAGAGAGTTATAGTGAAAATAATTTAGAAAATGACTCTTGATTTCCATGCACTTCTCTTATTTATATAGCGGGGACAAATTATTATCCGCTCAATAGAGAATGAGAGGCAGTTTTTTAAGTAATGTTAAATGTATAAGTAAAATAACAAAGAATTATTCCTTACAAATCCAAGAAAAATGAGCAACTGTGTAAATCCAGAACTGGAATGTACATAAAAGAAGAGAAATATTGATAGTTATATATAAATAATGGGAACAATAATCTTAACGAAAAAAGAAAAGGAGTGTAGCCACATGCAAAACTTGAAGCCAACATTTGGTAACCAATATCAGAGAATTCTAGCTGAAAATTAAAGTATGGCATGTGAAGGATTAGTACTCACAATTAATAGAAGAACGCTATTGTTACTTGGTACTCGTAGTTTGAAAGAACAACCCCAAACTATAACAAGGGTAGCAGTGACATTCTATAGGTCAAGCATCAGGCAAAAACTGAGCTAGGGCTTAAAGAAAATTTGATAATAGTGAACCGAAGTATTAAAAGAACCCTACTGAAAAAATATTTAGAGAATAACATAACTAAAATAAAATGGATGGAGACGCGACTTCTTACAACCATCTATTTCCATATACGAATTTGTATCGAAAATAATAACAGGAGGTTAAAGGGCATAAACGGTAACAAAATATTTCTAAAATAAAGCAACAGAAAATACCACTAAGACTATCCACATAACAATGTTTTGTTGAGAGAACAAAAACCAAAAGAAATTCACAGTTAACGACTTAAACAACCTGAGTTGTAGTTAAATCCAGGAACCCTGTAATTAACGATAGGAAAAAATACACTGTAGAAATAGTAAACTATGAAATGGCTCTAAGTTTCCTTTTTCTCAAAACCTTGAGACTGAGTTATATCAACTGTAAAATTAATAGATGAGTGGAAGCTCACCTAAAATTATCAACGTATGGAGGTTAAAAAAAATGGTGTAGCTCCTGTAGCCGACCTCTATTTGAGTCAAAGCAAAACACTATCCAGAATAAAAACCTCCTGCTAGAGTCTTAAGGGGAAATAAGGAAAAGGACCTTCGATAGAGAGAAATCTCGACTATCCTATGAATATAAATAGAGAAAATGTTAAAACTATCCAAGTGGCATAAAATAAAAATTATAGGTAAAACAATGCAAGTGAGAGAGAATACCAGAAGGAGTTTCAAATTCATTTACCTTTACTGAGAGCCCCTCCAAAGTCAAAAAAATCCATTCCACTTGAAAGACGAGAGACAAATACAAACTGTCATATAAATGATTTGTGTGAGAACACCAAAGAAAAATTAACCTTGGAAACCTAGTTGCAGAGCGATGAAAGTGACAGAAGAAAACAAGGAAATGAATGAATTGTGGTAAATTCATAATAGTCATTAATATTTTGGGAAACGCTAAGCCTATTAACATTGTTGAATATACAAGATTCAATCCCAAGCATTCATTCGCTAGGTCAAAGGTACCATACATGGCTGCTCCTGCCAGATGCCACACATATGGGTAGAACAATATGAAGAGTTTACAATTAATTGCATAGCCTTTACCACAACGGCGATCCAAACATTAAATATAATACCACATTCAAAATGAAGGAGATAAACCATTTATATGGCATAATGTTGCTTGTACGATATAAGTAATACCATGTACATAATATGCTCCACGATATTGTAAAGAAGTTTTGATTATAATACAAGTTCATCACCATAATCTCGTTAAAAGTTTATAATAGTGGTAAAGAGGGTAGGAAGGATGTGTATATGAAAATAATGATTAATAAATCGTGCTAGAACCATATTTTATTGAAATAGAAATAGAATACATCCATTATTATTAGAAATAAACTAGTGTAATGAGTTATAAACTATATAGTGAATAGTTTCATTTTTGGGTAAACAATGAACAATATATACAAGTCCATTTAAAGGAGGATAAAGATTACAGTTAGAATGAAAAAATTCACCTATATGATACATGAGAAATAGGGAATAGTGCATGTTATCTATAGTTTAATTGAAAGTAAAATATGTTGAAAATGCACCAAGAAAATTCTAATTTAATTTTGCCTTGATTAAATTAGGAGAAATTCAAATTTCAATTGCAGAAGAATACTCGGAGGTAGTTCATTGAGGTGACACAAGTCTTGTCATTCAAATAACTCAGTAAATTCGAATTGGAGACACTTGAGTTCAGTTCTACATGATTGATTGTTAATTTGTAGCAATCTGTTTCAGTTAATCTGAGTTATTGTGAGTGTAACTAGTTCTCACTGTTAGTAGAACTAGTGGAGGTTGAATCAAGGGTGTGTAACTTTTTTCACACTAAGTGATCATCGAGTTAAAATGATCAATTAGACTAAATTAACTCATGCACACAGAGAATTTGAGTTACCCATTTGAGATTGGAGTTCAAGGGTAGTGTACTATCAGTTGTAGAATTTTCCAAGTTGTATAGGTCGTGCATGTAGTCAAATAAGGGCCTAAAGGAATTTTGCAATATTAATGAGTAATTTTTCTACTTAATAAGGTGATAATTCATCATCAAACAATGCAAAAAAACAATATCTCAGAAGGCTCACAAATTAGCTAAATATTGGCTTGAGTCAGTCTCTGAGGTAGTGAGATAGATTATACTAGTGCAGGGGTTGCTAAGGCTTGAGAAAGCATTGTATTTATTCTCTATTATTTGATCTATGAAATACATATAGTTTTGAGAAGTTTATTTCCCCTAGACAATTTTTTGTATATGTGTCTTGAATATGGATGCATGTTAATGATTTGTGTTCTTGATCATGATATTCTTTCCACAGATGAGTAGAGTAGCTTCAAGTCTTGTGATCTAGTAAATTGCATGAGCAAGTTTGAATCTACAGATTAAATTTCTACATAGTATCAGAGCAGGAATCATGGTAGAGAAGAGACTTTGAAGTTGTCTTTGAAGGTGGATCGAATTTGTAGGATCAATTCTTTAGAGCTAGCAAGATGGATTTCTATGGACTAAGACTCGAGTATGCCCTTGAGGGTACCTAAAATTATGTTTCTTGGAAGAACATGATGGAGAAGTGTTGGAATTAGATAATTGGCTGAAGGAATTCATAGATAATTATATCCTAAAGCCTCCAACATATGATGCTCAAGATCTAATAGAATGGAAGAAGTGTGTAGAAAAGGAAAGGAGGATCATATTGGAGGCAGTATGAGACCATATTGTCTTGAATGTCTATGGGAAAGAGACTACATATGCAATGTGGTAGGCCTTGAAAGATTTTTTCTAGAATAGTAGTGACCACAAGAAGCTGACACTGAAGGACAAGCTTCGGAATATCAAGATGTAGAAGGGCGACAAAATTCCACAGTATCTCACCAGGTTCACACAATGTTGTGATGAACTTGGTCAAGTTGGTGTTACTATAACAAAGGATGATTTGATAAGTCTGGCACTTATAGGCCTTCAAAGAGTTGGGACAACTACCAAGATTTGGTACATGGGAGGGAGAAGCTACCAAATTGGGAACACCTTTGGTCTAATTTGGTACAGGAGAAGATAAGGTAGAACACCAAAGACTAAACCTAACCCAAGGGTAATGCTAAGGAGAATTATGCCTTGGATGGAAAGGAAAAGAAAGGGAAAGGGAAGAAATCACAATCTAAATCAGAATTGAGTCAAGGTGACAATAAGAAATACTTGTCCAAAATCAAGTGCTTTTGTTGTCATGAACTAGGACACTATGCTACGAAATGTCCACATAACAAATCAGGCAAGAAGACCACAAGGAGAGTAGTGGGTGAAGCCTTGGCTTCACAATTCGAACTTGATTTTACCCTCATTGCATTCATGGAAAGCATAATGTGGGTAGTGTGTGGTATCTTTACAACAATGCCTAATTCCACATGACAGGAAACAAAGAATTTTTCAGTGACCTGGAGGAGAAGGATCTCCAAATGCACATTAATATGGGAGATGATGGAAGTTATAGCACATCTGACATTAGTACAATTACTTTTTAGAGGGAGTCTATCTCCTCTCTAAGGCTCAAGGATGTGATGTATGTATTAGGTTTGAGGAAGAATTTAGTTTCCATCATGGTGGTTGAGGACCGTGGCTACGATGTGATATTCAACAAAAGAAAGGATTTTTTGAGACACATCACCATGGGACAAGTGAAGAAAATTTAGGTTCGAGTGAAGAACTCTACAAATTAGATGTGGAAGACTATGAAACATTGAGCATAAAATAAGATAATGTGCAAAGCCGAGATGTCAAAAAGTTATGACATAGAAGACTTTGCCATTTGCATCATGGTGTTTTGTAGATCATGTAAACATTTTCTACAGGCCTTCCCAATGGAGCCCTAGAGTAGTGGGACTCATAAAGGGTGTACATTGGGGAATTACACAAAAACCACCTTCAATGATCATGACAATAGGGCACATGAAATCCTTGAAAGGATCCACTTTGATGTATGTGGACCTTTCTCGACAAAATCCAACACCAAGCACAAATATTATGTTAGATTTGTGGCTGATTTCTCATGAAAGTGCTACATCTACTTCATGCAAAATAAAGGCTAGACATTGTCCAAATTTGTTAAGTTTAAAGAACTTGTAGAGAAAGAGATAGGAAGGAAAGTAAAGGCTCTAATGAGTGATAACAATGGTGAGTACGTGTTGAATGAGTTTAAAAATTTATGTGCAAAGGAAGGCATTTGATGAGAGTTCACAACACCTCATAACCCACAAGATAATGCGGTGGTTGAGAGGAAGAACATAAGTATTGTGGGATAAGAATGGGCGATGTTGCATGATAAAAGCTTACCTCTACATTTGTGGGTTGAAGCATGAAACACAATGGTCTATTCGCAGAACAAGAGTCTTCACAGGATTCTTGGCATAAGTACACAAGAGGAAGATTTTTCAGGGAAGAAACAAGACGTGCCACAGTTTAGGATCTTTGGATCGTCAGTTTATTGTGATGTTTCCAAGGAAGAAAGGAAAATGCTAGAATCGAAAACATAGTTGGGAATGTTGGGTACACAGATACACCTCACAACTATTAGGTGTACATTCCATCCCTCAAGATAACAACGGTTAGAACATATGTGAATTTTGATGAGGAGAAGGAAATGAGGTGTTACCTTGAGAGGGAGCTTCATTTGCAACCAGAGCAGGAGATTTTGGCTCCAAAGGAAGAACCTCAAGAAGTTGTGGAGTATCCAGAAGTAGGGGAGGAGAGAGTGGAGATATCCACTCAAGTAGAGACATCTAGAGAAGGAAGGAAGAAGACCAGGGAAGTTGATATATTATTGTAGGATGCCAGAGAGAATACGGGAGTGTTATAGACATTTTTGGGCACTTCAACCCCAATCATAAATGTCCATAAACTGAGGGCTCCTAAGTCCCTAAAAGTGTTGCTTCACTACCTAAAGGAACAAGGTCAACTGATTACATCATCTCCCAGAAGTTCTCCAATGAAAACTGCTCATAAATGGTTAAAACTAGACCATACTGAAAGCTCAATGTAGAGGGTGCGATGCATATCACCTTCCGAGTGTACAAGGTGTGATGCATACTGATTTTCTCCTATGTAAGGTGCGATGGTCGGGAATGGACAAATGGGAGGGACAAAAATGCGAGGTGGAAGATCATGGAATCTTCCATAAGCTTCCTCTCTGACACTTGCCTCTCTATTTTCGACTAGGGATGAGTAAGAGATCATCATTATCCAAGTGGAAGCAGGAACTATCAGAGAGAGGACCACTAATCAAGATCTGAAGATGACTCACCTCTCTGTTTCATTCTATATATGGATCCCTCATCATAGAGATCCATAGGCTGGAATTTTGTATCTTATAGAGAAGTGTTGTTGGTTTTCTGGTGTACATTCATAGTGTTGGGTGATCTAAGCTTTGCTTGAGGTGAAGATGGGCTTCTTAGCTGGAGGATGATGTTGGGTCAGAGCATATGGTTGTAATATTCTTGCTACTTTTTATCTTAATAAAGCTATTCTTGTTTCCTTCCATATTCTTGTGTACTTGTTTATATATGCATTTATATGGTTAATACACATCTGATTCTGTATTATTTATGAATTTAGACCTTTGTTTCTTCGATAGTAGTATGTGCTTGTGATTCCACGGGTTCTTTTGAAGCTGGGCAGATAAAGAAGAAGCAGCGAAGCTCTATCAAGAAGGAGAGGAAATCAAGCGCAAGACTCCCATTGGTCTTCTTGGTTCTCCTCTTGTCTATTTTCATAATAGAAAACAATAGTAGACTTTGATTGTTTGTTTCTAAGATAACCACCCATCTTAGTGGGAATAGCAACATCCGAGTGGACACTATTCCCATTAACAAAATGGCTACTCCGCTGGGGAGCGACTAGATTACGTGTTAGCCTATCTATCCTTGTTTCTTTTATAAACTTACAGACGAAGCCTGAAGTCAAGCCAACTAGCCTTCGAACTGCATTTGTTATACAAATGCAAAGTAGATCAATGCTGCTTCAGTCTATCTCCGGGTTTTGTTTATGAATTAAATAATAGATCTACAGGAAATCTAATTTCCCTAAGTGGTGGCTCTAGTAGCCTCTTAGATCACCCCTATGTTTTACATACATTGATCTTTACTTACTCGGCTTAAACACCTAAAATAGATTGCAAACTCTAAGGGAAAACTTGTTTAAAGTCTCGCACTGCTACCATTACACCCTGCCTTCAAGGTAGTCTGTATGCATCGCACTTCCCGAGTGTAGTAGGTGCGCTGCATACTGATTTCACTACGTAACAGGTGCGATGGTCAGGGAGGGTTAACTTTACCCTCAGACTGTGGTTTTTTCTCACTATTTTCAGCCCTATTCTGGAGTTTTGCTATCTGTAGTCAGTGTACTTCTGTAAAAACCCCCTTCTCTTGCATTATTCCACCTCCTTAGTGCAAAGAACTGTAAATGTTTTTATGTATTGTGCATCGTTTTCAGTTCTCTTTTGCAAAAAAGTAGCATAGTCGAACTGTCGTCTCTAGATCTAAAAGTGTCGTAGTTGTCGTTTTCAGTTTTAGGAAACAATCCCATTGTTCTTGATAGTCGATTATACAGTTACTATTGCATAGGATTTGAATTAGTAGTTTTAAAGTGTCGAAAAGCAATTTCCATTTCAAAATCACAAAGTGTCTCTCTTGCTTTCACTTCATTTTGAAAAAGAATTTTGTTGAGTACTGTTGCTTTAAAAGTAATTCAATTTGCACATAGCTTTCTTAACATCATTCACATTAAGAAGGCTGAAAAACAAATACATGCATGTGCATTTTCATTTTGATTGCTTGGCTTGATTTAGGACTGTGCATTTAGCGTGTGCTCTGTGCTCTGTGAAGAAACAATTCTTGACTTTCTTCCCTTAGTAGCTAGGATTTTCATTGCTGAAAGAAGATTAAACATTTGTTTATCATCTTAGACTGCATTTTAGGAATTATATACACATCATGTGGTGAACCTGAAAGGCAAATTATTAAGCAAGATCAACTTAAAATAAATTGAATGAATCTAACAATGCTTTGGAACTTAACGCACAACATCTAGTGGTCTAGGCTAGAGACGTATTCCGGCGTCGTAAAACTTGGTAACTATTGCTTTCAGTGTTGGTTGGGTGATTCCTCCACTCTGAGAGAACACGTGCCAGTACGGACTTGTGCTCCCACGTACCGTCGAGTATATATTGGGAGACCACAATAAGCTGCATCCTTTATCCTTAGGAAGCCGTGTCTGCCGCCCTATCGATCGTAATGCACCGAACACAACATTTGGGAAGATTGACTGCTGTACCGTAAAAATTATTTTGTAGTTTTGCGATTGGTTTGGTAATCCTCTCTACCTAGATCTCCAGAGAAGTCCATTTTGCTCCTTTTCAAACTCCTTAAAGGAAAAGGTCCTCTGAGCACTTGTCACTTCAGGCTCAATAAAAATCGAAGGCGACTAGAGTCATCTTTTGCTTTTTCTCAACTCTTTAAAATTGAAAAAACAAGTTGTGTCAAAGCGTCTAAAAATTTATTTTAATCGGAATAACATCACAAATTCCCTCGTTGATCTT
>APFE031701913.1:0-11511 GCA_000404065.3 Pinus taeda | reverse complement strand
CAGACTGAGTTTCTGCATCTGCATTTACAACTGCTGCTTTATTTGAATGAACAGGAACATTATTGACTTGTTGTTTATGGGAGTCTGTTTCAATCTTCTGAATAGAAACAGATTCAGAAAGATGACTCCATTGCTGTAGTTATTCTTGCTGCAGCTTTGTCTCAAGCTGCAAAAACTCAATATTCTCATGTGCAATTTGCAGAGAGGTTTGGATGTCAAAGAGAGTTTCTTTGTTAACTTTGACCATCTCATCAACAGTGGAATGAATTAGGATATTCAATAACTTTAATGCATCTTCAAGTCTGGCCATTTTTCTTCAATGTCACTTAAAAAACACAACTGAGGCAGCAGCAACTACTCTGTCCACAGGCTCAAAGAAAAAGGAATGAAAATTGATAATGATTGCTATTGCAAAAATCTTATTTGCTTCTTTCAGTCGTATGGTTTGTAAGACAATCAACTACCGGCACTAAAAGAAGCACTCGTACAAGTCTCCATAAACTCCAATAATAACTGTGAATCTGGATTGTTATACAAAACCAAATGAATCTACCAGATGGAGAAATTGTGATTAATGCAGACAAAACCAAATGAATCTACCAGATGGAGAAATTGTGATTAATTGAAGAGTTTGAGGTATTTATGTTCAAGAGTAAACCCTGCGCAGGAGATGCTTCCTTAGTGTAGCACGCACAGCCAGCAAAGGAGAAATTTCAGCCCTATCCAATGCATACCAGCAATGATATGCGTAGTCTAGGCTCCAGACAAGATGCAGGAGAGAAGCTCTGCTCGTTTCCTTGGAATTTCGACCAAGATGCAACTGTTAAAATCGGCCTTTTCAAACTCGAGCCTCTGCTTGGAATTAAATTCGGTCATTAGCACTGAGTCTGGACATACTTCAGATTCTTAGAATAAGTTCCAATCGATAGAAGGTTGAGTTGTCCGCTTATATAAATGTCTCTGAAATCAGCGTGTCCGTCTGAGTAGGCAGATGCTACAGCAACGATATGGCTTACTCAGATGCTACAACAATGATATGGCTAGATGATTCGGCACTCTTGGATCATGCAACTATTCGGCCTCTTGAATCCACTGCTATTATATTGATAATTCAGCCCTGCTCCCTGTGAGTGTAACTAGGATACCTGTTGATAGAGTTCTGGAAACTCGTGGAGTTTAGAAAAAAAACTCAATCCTAACTGAAGAAGAAACGCGGCCTTGGGTTGAAACAATTAAGTACCAAGATAACCACCGAACTCTGCTTCTAACTCTAAAAAGAAAATGATGCCTCAGCCTCAATTGTTTGTCCCTTTTCCTGTTTCCAAACAAAGTATTGGCCTTTTAATCCTGAAATTCGGTTCTGCTTTGAAAATAACCCTCTCAAAGCAATCCAGAAATATATCGATTTATCTCTGCTTCAGACCTCGAATTGGATTTGAGCTGACATCCCATCGATTAATTCAGCTTTATGACAATAGCTAAATTCTGCCTCCTGAGCGATAAATTGTTCGGTTGAAGATGTGGTCTCGTCGTCTTCCAGAGATAAACTGATTCTGCCTCCAACGTTCCCGATTCTCTAGTCACGGTTTTCACAGAAATAATATTTGGGCCCTTTTGATTTCGCCTGACAGTTAAGTTACCCGACGTTCCAAGGACAAGTGTTGAATGGGGAGCAGCGAGAGTGCCAATATTATGTTAGTTAAACAGACATTCCTTTGTGATAATATCTGTCCATCATTGATAAAGAAAAATATGCTCCATATTTACACTACTCTACGCATCGGAGAGCTACGTCTTCGTCATGAAAGGCCAAATTTTGTAGCAGGCCAGGGGATTTCTGGTTACTTTATCACAAATCAATCAATCGTGGGGCGATACTTCCCAATTGAAAAACACAGACGTAAGTGGCCTTGAATTATGCAGAACGTGCTGCTGGAATCCGATGAACTGTCTGCTGTTGCCTACCCTGCTGTCGACGCCAAGTCCATGTGGAAGTTACTAAACACAGTGGCACATTGTCATGCTTTAAACACTGGCTGACAGAAAGATCCAGGATGCCTTTGAAAATTCATCTCCCCGGGTAGATTCAGGATCGTCTTTGAGAACTCCCTGCGTCCCTTTCATGGATCTTGGATGAAGAAAATATTTGCTTCAGCATGTCGTCCAGTAGAATTTCACACATTAACACAAGCGAAATCAAAAATGGTCCACTGATCCGAGCTGGGGAGGCCAGTCTTCAAGTAGTCAGTAAACAAGGGGACATGTCGAGACGGTACCATTCAACTTCCTCTGTCCTGTTAAAACTGGTTTAGATACTCTGTTGTGAATGTCTTTGCGCCCGGGAAACGATACCTCTGAGTGTCTCCGAGAAATGAAATCTTTGAAGCTTGTAATAATGGCATCATACGAACAAGGGAATATTGAGAAAATGGTTGACCCAGCTATCATTGAAACATGCGATAAGGAGCAAGCTTTGAGATGCATTCATGTTGGTCTTTTGTGTACACAGGACGACTCTTCACTTCAGCCATCAATGCCTGCAATCACCTTGATGCTTTCACCCCAGTTTGTGGGCTTACCCGATCCCACAGAACCTTCTTTTGTGATTTCTGTTAACCAAAACATCAATTCTGGCGCTGAACGGCTTTGTATTTTGAACGAATTCAGGGCAGCGCAGGTGTAACAGAGGCGTTATGTCAGAGAGCGTTTCTTGTCAGGGGGCGTTTCTCCTTCAGGCAACGGACAGAGGCAGAGATGTCAGGCAGCAGCTGATTTTAAGTAGAAAATTCAGAGGACAGAGCGCATGCAAAGGAGCAGCGTACTAAAAATACAATTCTGAGGGGCGCCAAGGTTTCCAGGCAAATTTCAGAGCATTAGAATAGGTGCATAATGAAGAGTAAAACGCTCAAGTTCTTACATGCAGTAGAAAGAGCAGAAAAGTCAGTGCGCAGATATTCGAACAATCACTCTTCAAGGGGAATTTTGAGAAACTGACTAAATCCTTTTAGCGCAAAATTCTAGGGGATTAATCTGAGGAAACACTTCGGACATGGAGCAGAAATTTCAGGACTAAAGGATAGTGCAGAAAGGCCACAAAACAAAACAAGTGGCTCAAATATGAGCAAGGCCAGCAATCGCCCGCTCTGATACCATGTTAAACACACATGGTGAGAGAAAACAATCAGGAAAGATAAATCATGCAGTACAATTTTTATTCACAAAAGATGTACATTTATAGTACAATATGGTGACCGTGGATTCACATCCCAAGGTCCCTTGACTGCTTGTCCATTCGGCTTCCACGCTAACCCTTTAGGATTAGGTGTCCAACAATATCTTTAGAGAACCACTATAAACAAGGTGTGGAGAAGAGATTACAAAATAGAAAGCGAAAAGTAGGAAAGTTTCTAAATTTTATTTTTACCCTCAGGAGGTGCAACAATAAATTCACATGAAACATGCTAATTATTCATTCAAGTGCCGAGACGTTTCAGCCATTTGGATGTGAAATTTGAGGTGAGGTTACATGGTTAGAGTTCAGGGAATGTTTTTTTGAAACATAATGGATTTCCATTTGGGAGTTTGTTTTAAAAAAACATAAAGAAACATAAAAGAAAAGTATGGTTGGCACACAAACCTATTAATAAAATATTTTATGCCTTGTCGTAGCAGAAGCGAGTCAGGCAATCAACATGTTGTTAAATTCAATTTTATGTTAATAATGACACAACCCTAAACTCCAACATGGTCGAGATAAGAAAAATTCCGGTAATTGGGAGGTCATGTGTGAAGAATGTTCAACTATGTTGCCCCATCCCACTGTAGTAGGATTCAGAGAGTTAGAAACCTGTCAAATGTTTATATGAAATAGAAAGGCCTGGCCTCCGACCTCAGAAGTTGAGTAGGTAGAAGTCAGATAGCGGTTGTAATTAAGGTGATTGGAAGTCGGGACAGTGTTAGAATAAATTGTATGCAAGTGAAGCCCGTGACCTTTACGTAGAACATAGCCGAGGTAAGATGGGTGTAGGTATTTGAGAGGTCTGACTGGCCATAGTTTAGATGCGAGTCATAATTTCGACAACCTCAATGGTGTTTTGATGAAATAAAAAGGTCTGACCTCTGGCCTCCGACTTACATTTTATTTATTTATTTATTTTTACCTTTAATGTTTCAATTTCTTTTTTCAGAATTTTTGAATAAAATAATTATTTACAAAAAGAAGGCAAGTAAAGTAGAGAAACTTCTTTAAATTGTCATTATTTGATTTCTTTTTATAGAAAAAATAAAAATAAAATATTTAAAAAAGAAGGGACAAAAAAGAGATAATTTTTTTACATATTTTCATTCTAATTTTATTTATTTACTATAGATAATAAAAGATTGTGTTAATGTGGAAATGCATCAAGTTGAACCATGGCTGAGCATGCTCAGACGTCATATATTTAGGGTTTGTATATGTCGGCTTAAAATAAAAACTGTTTGGGTTTATTATTAGGGATTATATATGTTGGTTTATAATATAAATATAAATCACTTTGGCTTAATATTAATCATTTAGACTTAATATTTATCACTTCGGTTTAATATTAAAATCCGTAGGTTTAATTTTATTCATGAATAATAATGATAACACTATAACAATTATTAATGATTAATAATAATAATGATTAATATGTTAATAAATATTAATTAATATATTAATTATGATAATAATTTTAATTAATTAATTAATAATAATAATAATAATGTTAATATATTAGAGAAGGGAGAAGCATGCATAGCACAGGAGGGGTGATGGCGAGAACTAGCATATGCAGAGAGGTGAGATGGCTCTACTATTCTTCACGAATCTGGTACTTGATGTATCAAACCTCTGACTGATGACAATTTTGGCTACGCTTTGGATGTTAGGGCTGAGAAGATCTACATCTCACACCCTCTGGATAAAGTATTTTTGGGCCCTAAAACTGATCTATCAATGGATCCAAGTTGTCGAGACAGAGATCTACATGTTTCTTTGCCCATATTTTGATATCCTTCCCCACAGATGCATATTGAGGTCAGATCTATCCATGGATCCAACTCATACTTGGATGGTGAGGGAACTGACAGAATAATACACTCTTGGTTCTACACACTTGAAATGCATCCACCTAAAACGGGCTCTGGTACCCGAAGTTGTATAATGGTTCCCACGAAGCCAAGCTCTTCAGATCCATATATGGGTAACAAAAGCCCCAAAAATTTGGCGACATAATTAGAGGCGAACTCCTGCATAACCATCATCACTGCAAGGATGGCGAGGGTTTCTGTACATAGTGTCTGCGACGGAGCTTTTATTTTTCCCAGAGATCTGGGACACAATAAAGGTGGAAGGGAGGAATCTCATAGCCGCCACAGGAGGTTGGAAGAGGGAGCTGCAACTGATGACGAACTGCAAGAGGGAGCTGCAACTGATGACAAATTACAAGCCTACCAAAAATATCACCAGATCGACTCTGCTTGAGATCAAATTCATAGCTATGAAGAAGGTCAAATATCATCAGACGGGTTCAACCAGCACATAGATCAAATGCCGCATTGGTCAGATCTGGAAGCATTCACTATTTTTGGGCTTACTCTCTACAAATCTGCGGATCTAGAGATAAAATACAAATCTGGGTTTTCTGGAAAACCTGACAAATGGAGGGAGTCGGGGCAGAGGAAATATGCAATGGAGATCTGGGTTGAGACCCTCGTCGCTGCTCTGGACACGAGGAGGATTGGTCAAACAACACGCTTGTAGGGTATTCCTCAGCCTAAGGATTTGCGTTATCCACAGTATGCAAAATGGGGCACTAGGGTGAAGTTTCATGACATGAACGGAGTAGAGGTAGCCATGATATATTGTTTGAGGGTAGAAAGGCATATAAAGCCATGGGATATGGCTTACCTCTGGCATGCATATTTTGAATATTGGTGGGTACCATGAGCCTGCAAACAAATCGGCCCAAATCTACAACAAGCTTTGGCAATTCAACATGAACGACAGGAAGCGGTGATCAGCCCACCACAAGATCTTTAAGCTCCGGTAGTAGAGCTGCTCGAAGGTAAACAAATTACCCTTTTTATCAGATCCATAGAAGGAAACACAATATTCTTAAAAATAGGGAGCTTGGAGAAGATCAAAACCCTCAAACAGAGGATACAAGAAAGGATGGGCATTCCACCTTGCAAACAACACTTGACCCACGCAGGAAAAGTATTGCAGGAGGAATACAAGCTAAAAGAATATGACATAGGCAAAGACTCAACTATCTACCTCAATACAAGACTCCGTGTTGGCTGCTTCGGTACAAGTTCCAAAGAACCTGTTTCTTTCAAAGATGCAGTAAAAGGGAAAATGGGGCCTCAAATGCAACCACAATAGCAAGCCATGACTCCTCGTGCCTACATCGTCGAGCAAACAACTCAGAACCCTGCTCTATCGATTGTTATCCCTGAGGTAAATGAAATACATGATGATTATTTATCAAAAGCAGTGATATGTAGATTTAACGAGTTTTGGCCGAAACCAGAAGCCCTAAGTCAATGGATTTACTCCATATGGACATAAAACTGTGATATACACCTATGCTCAAAAGGTTTCTTCATTGTCAAATTCTACACAGTGAATGAAAAGGAATATGCATTGAATGAGGGACCATGGTTCTGGGGTAATGCTAGCCTTTTCTTGACGTCATGGTTTCCAAAATTTGATCCAAACACCATGGTGGTCTCCAAAATGCCTATGTGGGTAAAACTATATAACCTACCTCTGCACTTTTGTCACATCAAAGTATTAGTAGGCATTGGTAATGCTCTTGGGAAATTTTTAAAAGTAGACAGTGAATGTCTTACCAAGGATATCTACACTTTCACCAGAATCTGCGTAGAGGTTGATCTCAGACAAGGATTACCAAACCCATTTCTCTTATTCCAAAATGAAAAGCAATGGTCCCAGTCTCTTGATTATGAAAGCACTGCCTTCAGATGTCGCATTTGTCATCAAATTGGTCATCTACAAAGTGCTTCACCACAAGATAAAAAAAACAAGAAAATAAGACAACCACCAAAGCCTAAAGGATGGCAGTTTTCAGCCTCTCCGGTAGATGATATAGAAGAGGAAGGAAATCTAGAAAATACCACAAACACTACATTCCAAGAAGCAGAACACCCAGGAAATATTTTAGCTTTCAATGAACAAGGCATCCAACTAAACTCACAAAATGATGAGAACCAACACTACTCCGCTTTAGTTCAAATGACAACCAACCGACCCAAAGTAGAAAAATGAGCAACTCATCCCAGGGAAGGGAATCGGTAGCAACAAGTGAATACACTCAACAAAAAGCTCAAATTCCGACAAGCTTTTGGCATACATCTTAATCCCACCTTATTCTATAATTTTTGATATACATCTTAAACCGCCAATATATTCTAAAACTTTTGGTTACTATATATATTACTACGAATCTCATGTTCCACTTGGGATTTTGTCAAGTTCCATAAGAGCAATACGACATTGTTTCAATTCCTGATCAAGTGGAACATTTCCGTGCGAATTTGTTTATGTTCATCATCTTTCATATTGAGCAACTATATTTATTTTCACTTTCTAATTCGATTCTACTGATACCGTACCATGGTAAAAGGCCTTCTCTTTAATCTAATCGCTAATGAAAGCAATCTCCTCCTCCCATTAGTCACCTTTATTTTTGGACCTACAATTTTTTGATTGAACAAAATCTCTCAACAACAAACTCCCAATCCTAAAAACAAGTCCTGTACATTAAAAAAAATTACAAATAATACATATAAGAATTATATTTTCTAACTTGCAAAACATTCCTAACCAACTATTTCTTATTAAAACAATGATGATGGAACTACATATGGTTTCTTTCGTAACAACCATTTAGAGACAAGAAAATGAAGAAACGCTATATATGAGCATAGCCCTGGGCTTCTGAAATTTCCACTATGCGTTAGAACTTCTTCACGTTACTGTCATTTTGTGGACATCATTGTGTATTAGAACATGTTTTTATTACAAGGATAAAATGATGGGAAGGGCATACGTACTTATACGTGAAAATGTTATTTATTACATTACTACGACCATTATAGAAATATGCATGCACGTGTCTGAAAAGGAATTCTCCGCTGCCCAGGTCTTTAACTCTCCACTGGTTTAGACGAGGAAGAGGATTGACTCTCTGCTCCATAAGCGGAGGAAGAGAAAATTCGAAATGAAGTGGTAGAGTCCTTAGACAACATGGAATCTACTGGTGTAAAGTAGTCGGGTTGAGAAAGCATTTCGACGACCTGGCTCATGGATGGTCTCGCATCCTTTTCTTGCTCCACGCACAGCAGTGCTGTTTTCAGGACTCTCTTCACCTCTTCCGGATTAAAATTTCCATGCAACTTGGGATCCACTGCTTCCTCAATGCCTTTCCCTTTCCTCATCATTGCAGACACCCACTGCACCAAATGTTCATAATTTTGGACTATTGAACCGGATAACGAGCTTCGTCCAGTCACTATCTCTAACAAAACAATCCCGAAGCTATAAACATCCACCTTGGCCGTGATTGGCAAATTCATTACCCATTCTGGTGCTAAGTAGCCCCGCGTGCCTCTAATTGTGGAAAAGGAGAATGCTTGATCTCTGTCTACCAGCTTTGCTAACCCAAAGTCAGAAACCTTTGGACAGAATTTCATGTCCAGAAGTATGTTCTGGGGCTTGATGTCACAGTGCAGAATCCATTCCAAACATTCTTCATGGAGATAGGCTAACCCCTTCCCCGTGCCCACTGCAATCTCAAATCTTTCTTTCCAACCCAAAACTCTATCATCGTTTTCTGTAAACAGATACTTGTCCAGGGACCCGTTTTCAACGTACTCATAAACGAGCAACCTATGGTTTCTTTCTGCACAGAAGCCCAACAGGCGAACTAAATTCATGTGGTGGACTCTCCCTATCATACTCACTTCTGCCCAGAACTGATCATGACCTTGCGATACTCCTTCCAGTTGCTTCACCGCTACCACCTCACCATCAGGCATTACGCCTTTGTACACCGTCCCAAACCCTCCTTCCCCCAGTTTTATCCTGAAGTTATCCGTTGCTTTCTTCAATTCTGCAAAGCTGAACATCTTGAACCCCCCAGGGATAGCCGAGTAACCAAGAAGATCATCACCAGGATCTCTATATGCTATAAACATGTACCACCATCCAAATATCACGCAAACAAATTCTGCGACACCAAACGCAACTGCAAATCCTAGCGGATATTTGACATTGGTGCTTCTTGTCTTATGCTTCTTGTATTGGCCCGTCCCAGAGACATTCGGTCTCACAGCCGAACAGTTTAATGGCAAAGACTGAAACATTAACACATTAGTAGAATTAGAAACAGAAGAATCATCGCTGGACACTTTGATATACATGTGGTTTTGCTGACCAGGAGATCGATATCCACTGATAAGTAAAGCCTTAGGATAACAAGTTCCTTTGCCTTCCATTTGGTAGGCAAAGCCTTCACATTGGCTGGTATTCATGCACCAACCTTTACAGCTTTCAAACGTGATCCAAGTTTGATAGTTTAGATCATAGCCATAATAATCTGTATGTGGAAGATAAATAAGCTTTGCACTGGACGCACTCAGTGGTTTATTGCGCTCGCAACCTTGGAACCAATCGGTGGAATCTTTCCTGTGAAAACCAGGTGGGCAGGTACAGCTGGGCATCGGAGTATATATGCAAAGACCGTAGATTCCACAGAAGCCATGAACAGAACATTGATTAGGAAAAGCCATCCATATAATATTCCATATACCTGTCTCTTCAACCAAGCTGTATAGTCTGAGGTTTCCATCAAAATCCAAAGTTAATCTTCTCTTGGGACCTTCGCCGTAATCTGACGCTTTAAAGTTAAATCCGTCGCTTGACTGGAAACTACCGAAGCTGTCCAGCACCGCTTGGCGGCTGCTATTATATGTGCTTCTCCCGTTCACAAAGTTTGCCAGACTAGGATCAGGCCAGTAATTGCTCAATATTCCTGATCTCTTGTAAATAATTCGAAGAACACTGTCGCTATCGAAATAGAGACTATAGTAGCCTTGGCTAAACGTGGAAGTCCCCAATCTGGATATTAACTGCCCTGCATTATCATTCAGGGTTTGAAATGGAAGGAGAGTATCGGTTGGATAGTGGAAGCTTTCCCACACAAATTTATCACCTGAAGAGTTGCGTAACACCAGATTTCCTGTTTCTAGAAGAAGAGCCTCCTTTACATTGTTGTTACTGGTGTTGGTACTCCACACAACGCTACCATCTGCATCCCGCAGAACGAGGTTTCCATCTTTGTGCAGATAAAGACGGGCATCTCTTCCGTTGACAGGTCGTTCCCTGTTGGCCACCCAGGCCACTGTTCGGTTGGGCGTCCGAGTATACCATATGGCAAAAGCATAAGCGTTGCTACCCACTCCATAAAATCCGGCAGAAAATGTTTCATTTGGTGAAACCAAGCAAGTTGTGTACTGCTGAGAAGAGAGTGAAGAACGCAGGCTCAGCCGATCTCTTTTAGTGATGCACCGATTGTTGGAATTGGGAATTCCAGAAACAATCTTGCAAGTGAAGAGAAACAACAAACATGTAAGCTGAGTGGAAATCAAACGCCAGCAGACTCCCTCTGGCCCTTCCATTATGGCCAGGCCAACTTTGATGTTAATCAAATTCAGCAGTTGGTCTTCTCTCGAATATAATTCAAAACTCGAACCTCTCTCTTAACGAGCCCGAACCTCTCTCTTGATCTGCTACAAGCAAAGGAAAAACTCTGTCGCGCGCGTCTCAAACTCTAGAGAAACAAATGAGGGCGACCGTTATCCTATCTGCTGCAAAATTCTGCAGCTAAAAGCAACTATTCGGAGAATAATGGTTAAGAAAGTGCCGCCGTCGACTATCGGACCCCAGTGAATTAAAGATTACTAGACGGGCCAGCAGAGTTACGTAATGAATGGGGCACCAAGACTGCAAAGTGCTGTTAATCGTCTGCATCTCCATAGGGTCACGACATCTTCAAAGCCAAGCACGAGATTTGTCCGATATCTGGGTGTCGAAGGCGTGACCATTCACAATATAATATAATATATATATATACGCTGTTTCTAGAAAATGTAAGCCTTCAAAATTTGGGGTATATATATATATACCCTGTTTTTAAAAATGTAAGCCTTCAAAAATTGGGGTATGCCGTGGGGCCAAAACACGGTATTCTTTAGTAAAAGTGTCCGCGTTGACCACACGGCTCCATTGACGTGTTAGTCGCTGATCATAATTGTTCCGGTTACCCACACGGCAAGCTTGATATGATTATTACATATCTTATATGTATAATTTTTAACCTAATATAGGTATAATTTTTTGTTTTATATCACTATAGATTTAATCATAAAAAATTGATTTTTTCTTTATTTATAGATATCAAT
>APFE031701902.1:0-13206 GCA_000404065.3 Pinus taeda | reverse complement strand
GGCTCTGATACCAGTTGTTAGAGAATTATATATTACAGAGCAATGGAACACATAAAATATTGCAGAAATATAAACACAGAAAACGCATAAAACAAGAGAGACATAGATATACGTGGTTCACCCAGTTTGGGCTATGTCCACGGAGAAACAACCACTCCTTATTTTTATATTATCCAGTGAACTGAAGAGATACAACCTATAGTAGATCCATTGTAATTGCCTCTTTGCTCTCAATCTCCTCTCTCTTCCTCACTCAGAATACAGATATGCATAGACACAATACAATTCCCTCATATATAGTGAGGGGTTGCCTTCTAGGGCAAAAAACCCTAAATTAAACATAACTTCTACCGTCAAATCTCTGCCTAATGAATGGCCCAGATTGACTACAAAATTACAACATTTTACAAGGTAATTTTACATTTATTCTTAGCTTTGGGGGCGCTGCTCCCAAAGGTCGTAGCCACCCCCCCTTGGACCCCCCCTGTAGCGAATATTTTAAAGGCAGCATTGTCGCCCCATTACGAACTGGGGTCCAATGCAGCGATACCTTTGAATACAAAAGATAATCAAGCTACACACCCAACACAAGTTTGGTGTCATTCATTCCATATCACTCATAAAGTTTGCTCACCCTATCATTGATAAAGTTTGCTAAGCCTAAGCACTCACTCATATTCATAGGCATCATGCATGCAATTTTTCCACTTCATATATCAATTTCTTTTTCTTTTTTTGAAAACATCATTTCCACTTAAATCATAGGGACTACACTACCCTACAACACTTTACATTTCCACTTCTTAATTGCTCCATATACTATCAATAACAATTTTTTGTACAAATAATCACTATCTATCATTTAAAGGATATTTATTTATAGCAATTTAAGTGAAAGTAGATAAATGTACTTTGATTTGATTAAATTGTGCCACAACCCTAAATATTTTATGATTCTCCAAAGGCTCTTGGCATCCAATGCTTTCCCAAAATGATGAATATTCTTTTACCTCGTGATTTTTGGCTTGGAAATCCATTGTCATTTTACTATACAGATGCCTCTTTTGCTTTTCATTTTATTTAGAAGGAAAGGAAAAAGCAAAAGAGACATCGAAAAAACAAATATATAATAAGGTGGAAAGTAGTAAAGTACACCATTTTTAATTAAATATTTATAAAAACTTGATTTAATAAAATAAAATAAATTAGTAAATTACATGTTAATAAATTAGTAAACTACATGTATGTGAGAAATAAAAAATATATTATGTAACAAGAAGAAATTCACATACGATTATCAAATTCATGTTTTATATATAATATGAATTAACTAGATTCATGTTTTATGTATATAATAGAATTTTTTTTAAATATAATAAAAAAATTAGGATTATAAATTTTAATTATTATGAAAAAAATGTTTCGAGATCTGATAATTAATAAATGAAGTAAATCTCTTACCTTTACTATTGATATATTTTGAAAGTAATCTTTACTAATTGAGAATAACTGGATATGTTTGAAAAAAAAATTACTTAATCAAATAGGTGTGATGTATACATCTAATGTAACAATGCTATCATTTGATTCTTGATATGTTGAAGAATTAGATTAACCTTAATATAATGTTAATTCTTATCATAATATTAAAATATGTTAAGGGATTATATTATATTTGTATATTTATTTAATTTAAAAAAAAGTGGATAATTTTTTTTTTTTTTTAATTAAGATAATAATTAATTAAACATAATAAATATGTTAAAGTGAAATTGTATAAATTTTAAATAATAATAAAATAAAATAAATTTTAAAATTTAGTATTTTGGGTATCACTCTAATATTAAGACTCTAAATTGATATATGCAACTTTTTTATTTATGGGATAATAATAGTGTATGAGATTTTTTTTGGATAAGAAATCCTTAATAAAATCTAAAGTGTGTATATTTTATTTTTTTAATTTGAATTTATGATTTTTTTTTTATAGTAGATTCATTTTAAATTTGGATCCAGCGAGTGTTGAAAACCAAGATCTAAAGTTTAAGATGGATATTCTGCATTCCATAATCGAATTTTCTCAGCCTTTAAATAGGCCATCATAACAATCAATGAAACTATAGGAACCAAGAATAATTATAATAGTTTAAATTATTTTTTAATATTTTAATAGTAAAAATTATTAAGAAGATTTGATATTATTTATTTTATCTTATTTTAATCAAGTCAATAATATTATAGATAACATACAAACATGACTTTCATACTAAGATTGGGAGAACGCTTTCTCCAACAACCAAAAAACAAATTTATTAATTATTAAATTATTTAAATATAAAAAAATAATAAAATAATCACCATTTTAATTTATTATATTCCTTAATTATTAAACCCACTCACATTATAAAAAAAACTAAATACAAAATCAATAAAATTATTTAACAAATACAACTTATAACCCCAATTAATTATTTAGCAGTTAAAACCTGAATGTTGCACCGCCAATCAAAGTGCGTCAGATTTAGGCAGCAATTGCAACGATATAGTTGAGTTTTTTTCATAAGAAAAATCAAATTTTGTATTGATGTGTATGCATTTACATATCTTCGGTTTATAAAGAAAACCGTGAGCTGGAAACGTATGGCAGAAATAACATTGCACATACAACAAGCCATTCCGTGTTCATAGGTTCATATATTCTGAAAGATCATAATGAAAAGCCTATGCGCAGATAGGACGGATAATGGAGAAAAACAAAAGTGCAAAAAATGACAACATTACATATCAAAAGACTTATACTTCATAAAAGTCGAAACACAAAACAATGTTCTGCAAAACAGAAAGATGGAGATTCCTATATCCCCAGAACTTCCATGAAAGCCTTGACGCTGTGAGAAATGGATGAAACAGGCCGCCTGTTGCTGGAAAAAGTGGAATCGTTCCTCCATATCCATATGTTCCAACAGACAATGAGAAACAGAGAACGTCGAGAGTCTGTTTGTGCACTCCACCAAAAAATGCCTTCCTGTACAGAGGGAAAAACAATGTAAGGAAAATCCAAGTTTAAAGCTAGTTCATACCAGATTTGCTGAGTCACTTGACATTGAAAGAACATGTGGAGGTTTGTCTCGTCCGCAGCCTTGCAGAATGCACATCGACCAGGTCCTTGCCAGCCCTTTTTCTGTAATACCTCCCATTTAAGGTTCCTATTCCAAAACATGAGCCATGAGAAAAGAACCATCTTAAGTGAGCATGCAACTTTCCAAAGAGAGGGAGGAAAAATCGGAACCACTGTTGAAGCTGGCATATTGGACAGTGAAGCGTAAATGTCCTTGGCACGGACAAGTAAAGGTGCATGAGGCAAGCTCCATACCAAAGCGTCTTTAATCCCCGACCTTCTAATAGCCATACCCTGCAGTGTATGCCGAACATTGTCCCATAAGGGGTTGACATGTGCGGACAGTGAGAGATCCGCAGCATCCCTCCAGACTGGCATGGAGTTGTCCCAGGAGCTTATGAGTTTGTTCCATGTGAAGATACCCCTCGTTTGAAGAAATGCGACCAGTTCAGATTGGGGATGATAGGACAAACCATTGTGGATAAAATCATAACCAAGAAAAACATTTGCACCGGAAAACAACTTCCATCGAAAGTTCCTCAAAAGGAAAGATTTTTGTTTTCGGAAGCTAAGCCATATGGCAGATCCTCGCTTGATCCCCATAGAGTTTCTTCTATACCAGAATTCGATGCTTTTTCCTTTAAGATATTTCCTGTTAATGAAATTGCTCCATGGACCATTCCCATATATACCCCGGATGAAAGATTTGCATAGGAGAGCATTACCCATCTTTCTCATATCCAATATGCCCCATCCTCCCGCTTTTTTTGATTTTGCAATGGAGTCCATCTTGACCAGGTGAATTTTGGAGTGGAAGGATTTTCCTCCCCATAGAAATTTAGCTGCATATGACTTCATTTTATTGATGATTGTCGCTGGGAGGTAAAATAGGTGCGCCCAATATATGGCCAGCTGTGCCAGAACCGCTTGTATCAAAGTCAATCTTCCTGCTAAAGATAAGAGCCTTGTCTCCCAGCCTGAGATTCTATTATAAAAGCGATCCAAAATCCATGACCAATCCCCCATCTTATATCCCTTCGGCTTAAGAGAGAAACCGAGGTATTTCATGCCTTTTTCGATTGTCACTGCTTCAATACCAAAGAGAGATGCGATCCAGAAAGCCGTGGCCACATCAGATTCATTGTGATAGAGTTTGGATTTGTCCTTATTAATACAAATACCTGATGCTGACTGAAACCTGTCAAAAATGTGTAAAATGCATTGCCAAGATGCCTTATGAAGCATGGTGAAAACAAGGATGTCGTCCACAAAGAGATTGTGGGAAAGGTAAAAATATTTGGCAATCTTGATCAGTCTAATATTGAACATTGATGTAGCTCTGTTGAGTTGAATACTAAGAGAGTTCATGATCAAAATGAATAACAACGGAGAGAGGGGGCATCCTTGACGGAGACCCCGCTCGGTTGTGAAGAAAGGTGAGGGGGAGCCATTTATGATGACAGAAAAGTTTATATTTTCAACACATGCCATGATCCATTCAATTCCATTCCTTCTAAGACCAATTTTCGCCAGCAAGATCCTAAGGAGGCCCCAATCTACACAATCATAGGCTTTTTTCAGGTCCACCTTGAGAATAGCTGCCTTTTCTTTGATTGAATGGAGAGAGAAGAGACATTCTTGAGCCATTGCCACAGCATCCCAGATGTTCCGTTCCTTTAAAAAAGCGTGCTGTTCCCTGTTAATGAAGCGGTTAAAAACCGGTTTTAACCTTTCCGCAATGATCTTTGTTATAATTATAAACATAGAGTTACAAAGAGCAATCGGTCTATAATCCAGAAAAGATGCAGAGGCATCCTTCTTGGGAATAAGTGCAATAAGTGTTGAAGATAGAGCAGGATGAACATTTCCAGACATTCGCGTAGCCTCGACCATTCGCAGAAGGTCCACTTTGAAAAGCTCATAAAAGTGTAGGAAGAATTCGATGGGCCATCCGTCGGGGCCCGGACTTCTGTCTTTTTTTTATACCTTCATGGCAGCAAGGAGCTCTTCCTCGGTAACAGGTCTAATAAAATTTTCATATGAAGATTCATCGAACATGACCGGCACTTGTTCGGCAGCCCATAGCATATCTGACACATTACTTTGTTTCCTTCTATATTGTTCCTGAAAGACCCTTGTGGCTTCCTTTGAGATATCCTCTTGTGAGTAATAAAACCCACCCTTTCCGTCTTCTATCTTCCATATAGAATTCTTTCTTTTCCTGGCATTAGAAAAGTTATGGAAAAACTTGGAGTTGCGGTCCCCCTCCTTGAGCCACAGAGCTCTGCTTTTGAGCCGCCAAGTGACTTCTTCTTTATATAGAAGTTGTAGCTTCATTTTTTCCAGGTCCCTGATGGATCTCCTTTTGCTTAGAGACATCTCATGTAGAGAAGACAGAGAAATGGCATCCAATTCCTTTTGGATGCAGGAGAGCTCGTGTTTGTCCTGCTTTATCTTCCGATATTGCCATTCCTTAGTTATCTTTTTAAGGCGTTGTAATTTTTTACGAAAGGTGAGAAAGACTGCCTCTTCAGAACCTATCAGTTCCTTCCAACTGTTTGAAATAACATCGTTGAAGGAAGAATCCTCCAGGAATATCCTATTAAATTTAAAATAGAATTCCTTTCCGATCTGTAGAGATCTCCATTCCAGAATGATGGGCTTGTGATCAGACATAAACTCATTTGCTATGGATGAAAACGGCATGCCCCAATAATCTATGACATTTGCTTTGATGAGAAAGCGATCAATTCTCTTTGCAATGGATGCCAAACCCAACCTTCCGTTTTCCCAAGTCGGAATCAACTTTTCTGGAAAGACATCCACTAGATTCCTGTTTAAGAGCTCCATTCTTATCTTGTCCGATAAGGGATCCTTCTTCCTGCATGATCCCTAGCACTCGTCAGAACTGAGGGTAAAGTTTAGGTCCCCAGCAATCAACAAAGATTCCATGTCTAAAATATCAGACGCGACCAGCGAATCCCAAAAAGGGGCCCGATTCCTGCACGGGGCATAAAAATTGAGTAGATTTAATAATCTAGCTTGACCTCTAACCGTAGCCGATATCATGATACCTGCCCAACATTTGAAGGCTTTAGCTCTTATCCACAGGGGATCCCATAAGACAACGAGGCCACCCGATAACCCATTTGCCCCGGTGGCCACCATGTACCATGAAGGGTACATTTTCCTGAAGTATGCGATAAACGCCCTGCAAGAGTGCATAGTTTCTTGAATAAATACGATTTTAGGACATGCCAAAAACAAAAAAAAAAATGAGCACCTGATGAGAGAAGTCATCGAGATGGGTCGCCAGCCTGACATGCTCTAAGAGGCTGAGGGACATCCGTTTCCATAATGGGGACCTACACCAAGGAGAAATTAGTGATACCGAGCTCAAAGGCATTCAATCTACCTCTGAAGTGGCGGCTATCGCCCTTTTTCTTTTTCCTAACGGTGATGTTCTTGGCCGAGTTAGGATTGATAGAGAGAGGGAGAATTTGTGATGGCTTATGAATGGTTAAAGGTTCAAACTCAAGTGGGTTCCTTTGTATGAAAAGGTCAATGTCGCTCTCCAGATTGTTGATAGGCGATTCAGTAGGAGAGTTACATGGGGTGGGAGCGTCCACCGATTCTTTTCCCTTTCGAGAAACTAATGGTGGGGGGCGGGCCGGAGAGGATGAAGAGGAATTGATCAGGATGGTATGAGAGCCAACAGTGAAGTCCCTCTTATTTATGTCAGGAGGGGATGGGACAGGGCAGTCCAAAAAAGGCTTAAGAAAGGGTGACACGGGAGAAGCTACCAATGGCCGATGGGAAGGAACATACGGAGATCCTATCCCCTTAGAAGGAGCAACAACAGGGTGTTCGGGGGGAGATGACTAATAGCCGAAACCCACAGAAGAAGGCGGGTACCCCCGCGGCCAAAGTCTGGATAGCGAAGATTTATGCCTTCTTCCCAAGCGAGATTTACAATCCTTGATAAGGTGGCCAGTCCGATGACAATGAGAGCATCGGAACAGGATGCCCCAGAAATCAAATCTCTGCCTAATCTGCATACCATTCCAGGAAATGTCGATGAATTCAGGATACTCTCCTTTGAAAGGCTTCTCGATGAGAATCCATGCCACCCTCTTGTCCCGCTCTCCTTTACACCAAGGATCGACGTAAACAAATTTCCCGATTGAGTTCCCCAAATCTGTGAGAGTCTCAGATGACCAGAATTCCAATGGCAAATTCGGCAACTTGGCCCATATCATGCAGTTGGAGGGCGTGTTCTTTAAGGGGTCAAAACCAAAGTACCACTTGGACAAAAAAAGGAAGCTTCTGCCTGCAACCCAAGGTTTACTAAGAATGTTCTCCAGGTCCGACACTTTATGGAAGTGAAAAGAATACCAATCTTTCATCAGCCGAGAAATTATAGGGGTATAACCTAAAATAGGTGACCATTTATCCGATAACCAAGTCCGCATGTCCGGTTCCTTCATGTGTGGGAAGTGCCATTTCCCAACGAGAGCTAGCTTTTGAAGGCTATCGATGCGTTCCGCCAAAAATGCATTGTTGACGGAAACTGCCTTCGGAGGGGGACCCGATTTAACGGGGCTACAGCGAGAGTTGTAAAGCTCTTCATGAGCTGGATGACGAGGATTGCCCGAAACCTGAGGAGGGCTAACCCCTGATTCGAAAGGTGACTGAGCACCAAACCCAGATGGGAGCATCTCTTCCACCGTGGCACGCCAACCTGGAGATGCATCGTAGACCCCGTTTGGCCTCAATAGTGGCGTTTATGAGAGCTTGTGTATCAGAAGAAACGACCCCGTCTGACATGATTATGACAAAGACAGTAGAAGGCCCCAGAAGAAAAGAGTCAAAATATATAATACCTGGATGGAAGGAATGGGACTGACAGGAGAGAGAGGGCAGGTAGGATTAGATGCTAAAAAAGATACGTCCTCAGTGACATAGATACGGACATAGAAAGATCAGGGAAAAACAATAATATATTACGAGAATCGATAGATAAGAAGGATCACAGGTACTGGAAAAGTCGCCCAGAATGACCATTCGTCTTATGTGAACTGCCAACAGAATGGACTTTGATGAAATGCTAACGTGAATATATCGTCTGGGATCGAAAAGAAAGGAGAGACAGATTCACCAGAGAATTTGAACCTGTTTTCTGGTGAAAGATACCGGAGAAAGCATCTAAAACGAATCAGAAAAACCAGGGAGGAGGGACCTGCTATGTGCAGCAGAAAGCCCGGTTATGCCGAAGGTTGGGGATGGCAATCACAACAACAGCAGTAAAACCGAACAGCACACCACCACCACCCAATTTTGAAACGTAAATCCGAACAGGGGCTGTGCAATTAGGTGGCATTTTCGTTAATGTGGGCGAAGATCATGAAAAATAATGCTAATTGTCTGTTATGAATATGTCACTCAACTAGATATGTCACTCATAGTTGCATTAACCAATTACTCGAAGTTGCAGATCCGTGGCAGACAATTATAACCTCAGAGATCAAACCTGTCCTCGCATTCATTAATTGGCTTTGACATTTTATTTGGATGGAAGACTCGTATTAATTTGAAAATTAACTAAGAAAATTTAGTAAAAATCAGTGTATATCTATTTTAAATATGGATCTAATTTGTCTTTATATTCATTAATAAGTTTTGATATTTTATTTAGATGGAAGGTCATTAATTTGAAAATTCAGTAAAAACCAATAAAAAATTATTTTAAATATGGATCTAACTTGGGCTTATAGGGATTCAATTTCTTCACGTGGGAATTTTTTTGTGAGCTGGAATTATCTAAATGTTTTGTATAGTTATTTATTTATTTTTAGATTTTTCATAATTTTTATTTTTTTTCACATGAGCAAAATTTCAATTCAAATTTTTTTTATAAGCCCACATTATTTAAATGTTTTATATAGTTATTATTTTTTAGAGCAAAATTTCAATTCAATTTTGAGAAAGGACAGGGATTGTTACACATCATACTAGGTTGTAGAATGAGACTCTCTTCTGAGTGTTATTTTTATTTAATAACAGATTAATGAGTGTTATTTTTATTTAAAGGTAGATTTTGAAATATTTTTAAAAAGTAATTGTTTTGATTGAAGTTGACTGTTTGACATGGTTATTTTCAAAATATTTAAAAATTAATTAGCTAAATTTTTATTAGTTAGATTTCTAAAATATTTAAGAATTCCCAATCAAATTAAATTCATCAAAAATTGAGTTCACTAGGGGTAGCCCAGACACTCTATGGTGTAAAGGTCACTTCTAAACTAGTGAGCAAAAACCGATGATGTTAAAGGTTAGGGTGGCAAGAGCAGGTGTGATCTTAGCTTGATTTTCACGGCTTTAGATGTCTTTGGGTTTAGGCTTGCTGATCATCTCAAGACCCACTTAGCCTAGCAAACAAAAAAAAGAGTCAACTGAAAATGAATATATTAAAAAGAAGTTTGAAAATAAAATTGATTCTTTTAACTGTACAAGTCTCATTGTGTGAACCCTAAGCACACCCTAAGCATTCACTGGTATTCATAGGATCAAAAATTTGGATCTCTTATTTCAAGTTTGGTGTCATTAGTATCATATCACTCATAAAGTTTGCTAACCCTAAGCACTCACTCGTATTCGTAGGCATCATGCATGCAATTTTTCCACTTCATATATCAATTTGATTTATTCACTTATTTTCTCTGAAAAAATAATTTCCATTTAAATGGTAGGGACTACGCTACCCTACAACACTTGTTACATTTCCACTTCTTAATTGTTGCATCTACTATTAATAAAACTTTTTGTACAAATAATCGCTATCTATCCTTTAAAGAATATTTATTTATAGCAAATTAAGTGAAAATAGATAAATTTACTTTGATTTTATTAATCCTACCACAAACCTAAATGTTTTATGATTCTCCAAAAACTCTTGACATCCAATGCTTTCCCAAAATGATGAATATTCTTTAATATCGAACCCTCATGATTTTTGGCTTGGAAAAGCCATTGCCATTTTACTATACGGATGCCTCTTTTGTTTTTCATTTTATCTAGAAAGAAAGGAAAAGAAAAAGAGGCATCTCAATAATAAAATCCCAAATTGAAAAAACAAATGTATAGTGAAGTGGAAAATAGTAGAAGACACAATTTTCAACTAAATATTTATAAAAACTTAATTTAACAAAATAAAATAAATTAGTAACATGTATATTTTTAAGTACATCAATGTAAGAAAAGAAATAGTGTGTGGAGAAGAAATATTCATATATATTATAATATTATATTATATTTTTTAAGCTAGCAGGTCCTCTTGTTTCTATTCATTTATAAGAAAATTTACACCACATAGATTGGTTAGGTGGCCTCAACTTCCCATTGGGAAACCAAGTCTGTTGGCCACCTATTCGCATTGTATACCATCCAAAAATAGAAAAGTTCTAGTCTTGCTATCCAAGCTATATATGTATATGTTTCATGACTAGACACGAGATTTATATTTATACATATACTTGCATAATGAAAAGTAAAAGTTATCTGCATATAAAACAAAATTAAACAAGGGAGATTAACTAGTCATTCTTCTCCTCCGAGGTCGATTCCACAGGCACATGGTCTTTGACATTTGATCCAGGCATCTCAGACAGTTCCAAGATATGTGGGATATGCTTCTCTATTCTGGCCAACCTAATATCTTGCTTGTGGAGTTGAAATTCATTTTTCTGGAATTCTTGTTTGTAGCTCGACATACCATGAAAAGAAATAGCCATACCCACCGAGATCTGCTCCATAGCCTTGCTCGACAGGCTTTTCATCAACCAATAGAGGTATAACGTCTGATTGGATTGCGTTATCCTACCTCTAGTGTTGCTAGGGTCTGGGACAAGGGACCTCCAGTCTTCCATGTCCTCCTCAGTCTCATTGCCCTACTTAATTTCCTCTTCCCATTCCTCTAAAAAATTTTGAATGCCTTCATCAGTGCCTTCATGGTACGCCTCGCCAGCTTCACTAATAAGTTTTTCTACCGATTTTCTCCCCCTACGAGGCTCAGACATGCTTAGGTCCTTTTAATTTCTGGGCACTTGGGCCCGTCCCATGACTTTTCGCTGGTCAAGCCATGGTGGAGATGCCAAAAACCTATTCAAAGCAGTAATTTGTTAACCAAAAATAATTCAACATAGTATGACAATGCTCCCATCCCTAAGTTGAGTTACCAATGCACTCCTCCTCTTTCCCTTTGATTTTGGTACTAGGGCCTTCATGGTCAAAGGTCCAATCCCTTGGAGGGACTGACCTCCAGCCACTAACACTAAGCCCGCATCTCCAAACCCATATCCTCACGATCGTGGGCAAGTTATATTCCCATTGCCATGACCAAGCTAGTGAGTTCTGCAGCTTACTAGCAGTAGCCCAGCCATGATTATCAACCCTTTGCCCACTTTCCAAGATACAGGTGCATAGCCTCTAGCATTTTCTTGCCCGACTTCCCACTTGAGAGTCTT
The DNA here is from genome assembly GCA_000404065.3 of Pinus taeda. NCBI lineage: Eukaryota > Viridiplantae > Streptophyta > Pinopsida > Pinales > Pinaceae > Pinus > Pinus taeda. The sequence goes on along the minus strand of APFE031701902.1, from coordinate 1,566 downwards.
AGTAGTTCCTTCTTCGCAAGAATTTCTAACTATGTCCCAACATTCTCGCTGGCTTCGGCAACAGGGAACCTCTCTTAGGCAACAACTTAACTGATCCACACTTCCCTCAGTGCCTGGCTGATAGCTTCTACCCACATGACCCCTACAAGCATCCCCACTCAGCCCTTGGCCCACAGTTCCCAGGGACTCCATGGGAGACAACGAAACTTCAAAACAGAGGGAGGTTTTGACGATACCTGGTAAAAGCAGGGCATAGACACAGAACCAAGTCATTACAACCAGGCACCACCCCCAATTCCACCAGTAATTCTCGCCTTCCCAGTTAACATTCCTAATCTTCCCCCTCTCCCACTGGCAGAAACCCAACCAGGTCAACATTGCAATAAAAGAGATGAGCATGAAAACATATCCATGGAGATTTACAGGCCATCTGCAAGCTTGAGGCCGAGGATGGCATCACCCGACCCTTCCAGTGCATCAGCTCCCTTGTCCGTGAACAAACACACTAGCATTACCCACCTGTCTGTCCTTCGCTCCGTTAAGACATGCTCCTTCACCACCTTCACTACCACCTTTCCCACCACCCTTGCATGCAATCATGCCAAGGGCCACCACACACATCGCCTCGAGTGTGTGGGTGGTGGTGGTACAGTCCTCTGGGTTACTCTTCATTACTCCTCACCTTCTGTCCCAAACACCGACTCGCACCCTGATCAGGGTTAGTAAATTTATATTTTATTATGATTATAATATTTAATTATTTATAAAACAAATATTTTACAGTTAATAATAAAGGAAGCAATATCCTACTTATCCTTATTTCTTTACTCTGGAGACTATTTTTGAAAGTAATAGCAAATGTGAGAATAATAATATAATGTAGAACTGCAGATAAATATGAATGTAATTTGAATTGATTCTTTGATTGTCTTCTGGAATCTGATGGAGCCTTTAATATATGTTAAAGGTATCTTCTATATTTAATATTGTAAGGGTTATAATTTTTTTATTGGTATATGTAATTTTTTTGTTAGTGAGAATATTTTTAAAGGTAATGATTATAATTATTAAATATTAATGAATGTTAAAGTGAATTGTATATAATTTATAATAAATAATAAAATAAATTAATTTTAAATTAAGTATTCTTGGTGTTACTCTAATACCAAGATTCTAAATTAATGCATGAATTTTTTTTATTTATGGGATAATGAATAGTGTATGTGACTTTTCTTTCGGAAGAGAGTCTTAATAAGACTCTTTTATTTACAGGGATAATGAATAGTGTATGAGACCTTTTTTTAGGGGATAAGAGATTTTTAATAAAATTTAAAGTATGTATGTTTTATCATTTTAATTTGAATCTATGATTTTTTATAGTATATCCATTTTAAATTTGGATCTAACAAGTGTTGAAAGGATCAAGTCCAAAGTTAAGATGGATACTCGTGCATTCCATAAAGGAATTCCTAAATAGATTTAAGTCTTTCAATAAGCTCCATCATAACAAATACCATGGAACTGTAAACCATGATAATCGTATAGTTGAATGTAACTTTATATTTT
>APFE031701900.1:3668-67905 GCA_000404065.3 Pinus taeda | reverse complement strand
AGTTCAGAGACATGTAGCCACACATCTCTTCTTAGAGATAAGCTACCATCGTCCTAGCTAGTTTATTTCCAATTCTGGTTGTAAGCATATTTCGGTATTTTCCATTAATGAAATGAAGTGTTATTTCTGCTGCATCTCTTTATTTATGGTGATTATTGCGTTCCTATTTAAATCCGGATCATCTCCTGGCAGCAAATTTTGCTTGGCAGGGTGGTTCTTGGATTCCCCAAGCCACTCGGAGTACATAGACTCGTTCTCTTCCTACCATCTCTGTGACCCTCAGTCTAGAGTGGAAAGAGCCAAATGTGATGCTCGGTCTAGATAGATTCCTCTATGGGAAGGCTTGAATCTTCAAGCTCTCTGGTGCTCAATGCTGCCTTTGGTCAGCTCGGCCCTTTGTCCCTCTGCTTGGCTTTACTGCTCTCTGTGTTCAGTCCTCCTCTCAGGGTGCACTGTTCACTGTCTCTCTTGGTCGCTTGGACTCTTCTCAGTTCGGGTTTCCGATTAATTCTTCTCTGTTCTAACTGTCTCTGTTTATGGCTTTAGCCATTCGATCCCTGTGCATGTTCAGTTCCTCTGTCGCCTGCGTCGATCCTCCTTCTGCAGCTGCGCTTGGAGTTCCATGTTCGGCGTTAGCATGAACGCTTGAGAAGTGGCCATGTGTCTCCATCTAATTGGCGCCAACATGCTTCGTTGGTCCGTTTCTTCCGTTACACCGTGTATGCGTTCTTTCTCCACCGTGGTGGTCAACAAATTCCAAATCCCTCTAAATCGTGGTTTAATTCCCTGTCAATTTCGCTTCTTTCTATCGGGCGCAATCTCAGCCGTCTGATCGGGACTCCTCCGGATCCAACGTCATACACACATCGAGCGCGGTTGACTTGCTCGACCGATAGCGCGCGATCACAGCGATTTTTCTCTCACCTCCGCTGCCACGCATCGATCACTGAGTGGGATCGCTCCGCTCTCCTCCAAAACCTCTTATCGTTCAAGGGCTCCCCAATCAATACCGCCGATTTTCCAAAGCGCGGGTCTCACCTTTGTACTTTAGTGCCTTTACCTTTTTTCGCCCGCGGTCCTTTCGTTCCTCCATGCGACTGGGTGCTTAAGGCTTTTCCATTTTAGCCCTTTTCGCGTAGCAAGTGCTAATCATGCATCAAAATCGCCTCATTTTCTTGATCCAAGGCTCCCAGGGGTTGTTTTGACCTCCTGCGCAATCTCCATGGGCCTTGGTCAGCGCGCTTTGATCGAGGTCCTCGTCATTCCACGTTGGTGGCCATTGCCACTGGTTCAAGGCATTTTTTATCACTATTTTGGAATTCATTAGAGATTTGTTCAACTCGATACAGTCAAGGCTTTTTTACAGTCTTTTGTGGATCCGATTCGGATCATACATCAACTGTATTTTCAATATATAAGAAAATCTCACTTTTGACAGTATATAGAATACAATATAAATTATAACATGTGTAACAAATACAATAATAAATTCAACCTGACATCATACCAAGTAGAAATATTGATGCACAATATTCATTTAATTGAATAGCTCTCAGTCAATTCACACTCTCTAAATATTTACAGTGCACATATTTAATAGTTAGTGTTACGCAGTAATTTGTCACCGTTGGTCACCGTCCTTGTTACCCTTGCTTTCGCACACTGGAGGACACATTTATGGACCTGTGACCAGTGACACAACTTAAAAACACTTGCATTGGATTCTCCTAAATATGAACTTCAAAATCCCTGAAGACACCTTTTGCAGATTAGCCCTAAAAAGTGCCCTTTTTCCATTAGCGCGGGTCCACAGTGTCTAACCCGCGCCAATGGCTCAGTTCCTCCAAAGAGGGCGCACCCATGGACGCTCTTGTCACAGAACAAAGCTCGCGCCACCCAATTTTGGTTATGATTTTTAGCCAGCGCGCACTGAAGTGTTTTTTCCTTCATTGCTCATGCAGTTCTCTGGGGAAAAATCTCATGGAAGTGGTCGAGTTTCATCCTCTTATCCATGACAACCAAGTTCAGTGGCTATTCTGGGACAATGCCAAATCTTCAGTAGATGTCGGGATACAATGCATACTTTCTCCTCCTCCGTCTATAAATGACTGTTACCCTGCATTAAACCAACTAGTTTTGCTAGATCTATTGTGAGTGCCAAGTTCATGCTGGATTGATAGTGAGAATTGAGGAATATAGAGGGGTTATGCTGCCAAAATATTGAGAGAGAAGAGGTCACTTTGCAAGGCGTATGTAGCTGCTGGCCCAGTCAGAGGAGGTTCAACGTCAGGCCTCTTTGGTTGTAATATTTCTCTACTTTTATTTGATTAATGAACGACTATCATTATGGTTCCACTTATGTGTCTTCTGATGATATTTAAGTTATATCTTGTCTAACCGATATATGATTGCATATACTAGATTTTACGCTTGTGTCTGTATTGTTCTTTGCTTGTGCAGGTGTCCGTTTACGTGGAGCGTAAGGATTGTGACCAGCCAAAGCTAAAGGACGGGAGCGGTGTTTCTTCTACAACAAATAGCATTAGATCCTAGGTAGATCATTCCGATCGATCTTTGATTTATGCAATTAGGAACCTGCGTGTAGCGTGTGTGATTGTTGCTAGACCCGTGTTGGGCTAGTGGGATCGCCTCTATCCGCAAAGGGGATTTACGAGTTCAACAATTTGGCGACTCCGCTGGGGAAGTTGCTTGTTGATTGTTTTGTATTGTTTGATTTGTAAATTGTGGACGGAGTCTGAAGAGCGGCCAGGTAGCCTTCGAAACACTCCTGCTCTGTAGAAGTGGAGTAGATCAACGCCACTTCAGTCGATCTCCGGTTCAGTTTACAAACTGAACAATTTCAATCTTGCCTTGCATGTCGATTTTTCTCTTGTTTATTGGTCTGAATAGCTTTCTGGGTGAAAGTTCTTGCTATTTTTTACTTGCTGGCTCTTTTTAGACACTGTAAACCAAGCCTGGGTCTATCCATTTTGTTTTTTTCCTGGTAAACTTCATTAGTGTGTTTTTCCTTCAGACAGTCGCGCTGATTGGCGCTTGTTGCTCTCAGACAACTCGCGCCAATCTCTGTTTAGCGCGAGTTGCAGCCTGACAGTTGTGCCAGACTGGTTAATTTTTTAAATTATCTTGTTTGTCAGTCTCTTAAGCTTGGATTTGTGTCTTTTTGCTCTTTTTATACCTCCTGGAAGTCTGTTGGACTGTTATTTGGTTGGTGTTCTTTCCATCCTTCAGTTGTTCGCCTTTGTCCATCGATTTTACATCTTGGCCCTTGTGGCTTTGTTATCGAGCCTTCTGTCGGATTTGTGATTTATTGATCCAGTCATTTTATTGATTGATTTCCACTTTCTTCTGGTAGTTGTATCAGTTTTGCATTTCATGCTGCAAGTGCCTCACTTTTAGCTTGCTTGTTTTTACCTGACTTCATTGGGACTTAGATTACATAGTTCTTTGAAGATCTTGGTGTTTTCTTTTCTTTGCTGGGTTATTGTTCATGTTTCAGATCTGGTTTTAGATTCTTTTGAGTGAATTATCGGTTTGTGCATATCTCTTGAAATCCGTTAAGTGCATCATACTATTTTTAAAAAGAAAAGAAAAAGAGATTTTTGCTTTTCATTAATTGGCATTTTATGTTAATTTTTGCTTTTAAAAAAGAAAAAGAAAAAGATTTTCCTTTCTTGTTATTAGCTGCATTAGGATTTTTGTGATCGTTTTTGTTTGTATGAAACTCTCAACTCTTCTGTAGCTAGAATTCATTCAACGAAACGATACAATTTTCGCATATAGTTGCATTTAGGACATTTCAAGAGATCACATACAGTAAGACCGGAAACTGAGACTTAATCAAAGATAAACCATAAAATGTATTCAATGAACCTAACAACGCATTGAAACTTAACGCTCACATTCTAGAGGTCTAGGTTAGAGACGTGTTCCAGCGTCGTTAAACCTGGTAGTTTATCGTTGAGTGGTTGGGTGATTCCTCCACGGTGAAACGGTAGGTGCCAGTACGGATTGTGCTCCCACGTACCGTCGAGTATAAATTGGGAGACCCCTATAGGCTTGTAACCTTTGATCCATAGGAAGCCGAGTCTTCCGCCCTACAAACCGTAATGCACTGAACACAACATTCAGGAAGATTGACTGCAGTACGGGAAGTCCTTGGTGATATTCTGATCGCTAAGGTGTATAAGCAGTTTTACGGATTGTTTGGCAAACCCTTTTACCTAGATTTCCAGAGTAGTCAGCTTTTGATCCTTTTCAGACTGTCTAACAGAAAAGGTGTAAGTGAGCAGCGTGTCACTTCGTGCTCATTAAACAATAGAAGGAGACTAGAGTCATCTTTTCGTCCTTTTCTCGACTCTTTAAAGATGAAAAGGTCAAGTCAAGTGTCTTAAAAATTTATCTGGCCACGATCACATTACCTGGTTAAATCTTTTGTGCGCTAGCTTGAGTAGGATTTCGTTTTGTTATGGCAACTTTTTCAGGGTCCACCAACCCAATTTTCCCACCTGACGAGAATCTTGGTCATTTCCCTTCTCCTGGGAATGCTGGTGCTCTTTACATGGCGACGTTATCCCTTCCGGGGCTAACTGTCGGGTTGCCAGTTTGGTTCTTTTCGAACTCTGTGGTCCCTACTGTGTCGGTTGATACTCCATCAGTCCCTCCACCTGCACAACATCCTATTGAACCTAAGGTGGACCCCACCCCTTCGACACCTACTTCAACATCTCCTTCTTCTGCTTCGCCTGGTGAAAGTCTCGTTTCGAGTACCCAGGTGGCTAAGAAGAAGAAGAAGAAGTCAAACAAGGGAACGGTTACAAACACAATAACGACTACAAGCACAACTATTGTTCCACCACGGACAACAGAAGACGGACTCCTTCCCACTCCTCCACACAAGGTTAAATTTCCTTGCAGATTATGCAAGGAAAACCATCTTCTTCGTGATTGTCCTGGTATTCCCATGATCTTAAGAATATGGTCTCGTGATCCGGCCCATCCTTCATCGTCCACTGAAGCTCACTGCGATGTTATCGCATCCGTTGGGAATACTAAGGGAAAAGGGAAGATTCGATTCCCCTGCAAACTTTGTGAAGGCAAACATTTCCTTCACCTTTGCCCACTCATGGACAAAGCCTTCTCTGTTTTGGAAAGTCTTGCAGTTCCCTCACCCCAACTCCCCGCTGGATATCAGTGTCTCTCTGCAACTGCAGATAGTCCTCCTGTTGACCACAAGGTTGGTTCACACACCTCTCTTGTTCAGTCTCCTCTTCCTGAACCTGGCTCTACCCAGCCTGTTCCCGACCAATCGTTGGTCGGCGAGCGTGTCGACGCGAGTTTACCACCCGTTGACCACCCTGTTCTAGAAAAGCATAATGAACATGCTCTTCACGTCTCATCGGATTCTCCCGAGTCCGCAAACGACCCGCTTATCCCAACTGCTTCGGAGGGTCTTTCTTCGGTTCCGTTCGAGCAAGGGGGCAATCATACGATTCCCCCACCAAGCAGTTCAACCATCTCCTTTGATTGGAGTCACCTGACCACTTACCACCTTCCATCCCATGTGCCTTTCCAGATTACTGTGCATGCCTATGATACAGCCCTACCTGGCACTGTTTTGGATGAGGGCGCGTCGGTCAGTCTCATGCCGTATACTACTTGGCAAGCTCTCGGTTCCCCGCCGCTCAGGCCGGTCACACATACTCTGTTGGCTTTTGACGGAAGAGCATGTCCATCTCTAGGAGTCCTCCCGCAACTCCCTATTACTCTGGGAGGCAAAACCGTCTATATAGACGTAATGGTTATCCAAAGTTCTCTTGGTAACAATTTTCTCCTTGGTCGTGACTATATTTATGCCATGGGAGCCATCGTCTCTTCACTTTTCCATGTGATTTGCTTTCCACACAATGGAGGGATTGTAACTATTGACCAATTATCGTTTTTTAGACCTCCTGTGCCGTTGTCACCTCCTCCTGGTTCTCATCCACCAGTTGTATCTACCCCCCCCGCAGGTCAACTATGTGGTTACCTCTCCCATGCCTGTATCCAGCACTGCCGACCTCGTCAATAGTGTTCTGGGGCATTGGGTCCCGACTTCCACGGCATTGACCTCCCAGAGGGAGAGCCACTTTTGGAAGCCCCGGCTTCCTGTTCATTATGATGAAGATCGGGCGGAGCATAGTTCATTTCCCTCTATCAAGCTCCCTAAAAAATGATACAAGGTGTCTCGAGGATAGTTTTGATCTTTTGGCGACCTCGTTAAAAAACGAAACATGATTGGTTGGAGCATAGTTCTTTCTCCTATGTCAAGCTCCTTAAAAAATGAAATTCGGGCCTGTTTGTGCATCAGACTTTGATTCCATCCAATGGTTTCCATTGTTGGCCGGAGGAGCGACCGTCGAATACACGGTCGAACGTCGTTCTCGAGGATAGTTTTGCTAATGTATCAACCTCGTTAAAATAATGAAACTGTTTATCTACGAGGATAGTTCATCACCATTATGTCAACCTCGTTAAAACAATGAAACGTGTGTTCATGTTTTTCGAACACATAACCATTTTGTCAACCTTCAACCCATTTTCAATGGACTGAAGCTTGGGGGGCATATACCTCGGATTGATACACGATGTTTGGGGGCATGCCCATTTCATTTCCCATCAAGCATAGTTTGCATGTATGCCACATGCTTTTAAGCCTGTATAAAAATAAAATTTTGTATAAAGAATAAAAAATATGCGTGTAAATACATTCCAATGGGTTGTTTGTTATGCAATAGATACCTTAGATTACATGTGTGTCGAACAGTCGCATAGCATATAACACATAGTCGCGTGAAGAAAAGACCCATCTAAGAATAAGCATAAGCATATAAAAAAAATAAAAATACATGGATCATATGTTATGCAACCGATACATTAGATCACATTTGTATTAGACTCTCGCATAGCATAATTAAAACATCATCACATGTACAAGATCCATCCAAAAAATCGATATGTATATATATATATATATACATGAGTCAAAATATTCGCGCCTCGCGCGTTACAAAAATAATACATGTCCAAAAGTCTATACAGCCGCTGATAGTGTACTCCTCAAAAATGTGCAAAAATGAAACCTAGATGTCTAAGCACGGTTATGCTCATGATAGCATGTCACTGCTCACACCAAACGTCTCAACAGACGATGGACACGAGTAGACACTCCCACCGTATGCCTCTGGTAAGCTCTGGGTACATCTGCCAATCTGCCATAGTCTGGGATACCTCGAGTGAGTGCCTCGAGGTTCTGCACAAGATCATCCTCACCCTCTATCTGAGGGTCTACTGCAGGTTGTGCTCTGCACACATTGTGAGGCACGTCAGTTGGCCACTCTGCGCCAACATCTGTATACATATATAGATGCTGTTAGAAATAGACATGTATTAACAAAACAAAATCAAATATATAAAAACATTAAAAAACAAAGAGTTCTTACCCAGCTCCTCATCCCAATCCTCTTCGTCAGGTAGAGGGAGATCGGGATCTCCGGTGAAATCTGTGCCCGCATAGGGCCAGTCCTCTATGACTATCATCTGGTGTCGGAGCCAGATAAAGAACTCGGGCTTCCAGGACATCTGTTGGCCCCCTCCTCCTCTGGGCATAAGTTCTGCCCATCAATGCAATCTCGGTTCCCTCAGCACTGGATCTGCCACTATCCCTCCAGGTACCCGAAAAATCGGCAGCCGCTCTAGAAAGAAGGTCACTAGGATTGACCCATACCCAAATTGTTTGCTTCCATCCCGCTTACACTTGGTAAGCTTTCATTTGATATTGGTCATCACTGCTGAAGCCCAATCAAACAATGTCGGATTGAGACACTCGGCGGTCAACAGTAAGTGATTCTTGCTAGCCTCGTGGGGTGCCTGTATACCTGCCGCCCGGGTAATGGTAAACAAAATAACTCGTAGAACCAAGCTGGGAACCGTGTTTATATCTATTTTCCTGCTGTTTACACCAAATCGTGCATTAGGACATATTCTATCCTTCACCTCCTCGATCTTCTCTGCAGAAGGTCGACTGCCTGTCAGAATAGGACGTGCACCTCGCCGTGATAAACCGGTAATAAAATAGACATCGGAAACATCCAATTCCAATTTCTGGTCCTTCAGGCGAAACACCTGATCCTCTACATCCCAAGCGTCTACTATGAAGCGTAGTATCTCAGGTTGTGCGCGTAGGTAGGAGGTATGGAAGAATTTTTTGAGTCTGCAGTCTCTCAACGCAGCCATACAGTCATCATCTGCCAAAGCTAGGGCATCAACTTCGTTGTGCTCTCGTTCTTTCCATTCTAGCACCATTTTTAGCGAAATCCTGCAAACAAAGGACAAATTTCAATCATTAGACAAATATTGAAACATAATTTGAAAGAAATTTGCAATTTTAACGGTCCAAATTGGCAAAAAATGAGATCGCGCCATTGGCGCGACTGTTTCCAAAACAGTCGCGTTAATGGCGCGGCCTCTATAGAAAATTTCTGCCATTGGCGCGGTCCCGTGCCGGAAACCCGCGGCAATGGCGCGGACCTGAAAATTTTCAAATCCCCTTGCAGGGAGTTAAAATATGGATAAAAACTGGAAAAAATAGAATGAAAATAAAGCTTGGGATGAGGCCTCTTACCTGTTGCAGACGACGGCTCGAACGGTGTCCTGGATCGATCACAATCAGCAGGTGAATTTTGCACTAAAAACCCTCTAACAATGAACTCATAAGGTAAAAAGTGAAAAGTAAATTTGTTTTTTACTTTTTTACTATTTATAACACTATTTTAACCTAAAAATACATTAGAAGTGTTATTTTTGAGTATTTTTAGGATATTTTCGTGTCGAAATGGGTTTTACGCTGTTGGTTGAATGATGACAGGGTCTGGTGCAGTTCAAACGAGCTTCTTTTTAACTTTTTCAAGCTCGGTAAAACATAAGAAAATGTTACTTATGGTCTACTTTCAGCTCTTTTCCTGACCTTCTAAAGCGGAAAAGATCGCCGAGTTGTCCCTCTTGACTCGTTAAATGGTTACTAAGGGGTGGTCGTTTTAAGTTCTTTTATCGACCGTTAAAATATAAAAAGATTACTGGGTTTTGTCGTTTCAAACTCGTTAATGGTTACGAAACAACGTGATTTTGATCCCTTTTCTACTTTTTCAAGTTGAAATCACTATCCATGAAAAGTACTCCTCGATTGTAATGATCGGGCGGTTCTTTCGGGCATCATTTTACACTTTTTCGGGCCCGAGAGACACAACTCTACGAAAAAGGACCTCTGGAGTTTTCTTTTCCGTGTCTTTTCAAACTCTCTAAACATGAAAAGACTCTGAGTTTTACCTGTGTCGGACTTGTTAAACTCTGACGACATTGGACTCATCATTATGACGAGACTCGAGCTTCTTCCCTAGGGCTCGTTAAACTTTTACTAGGTTGGATTCGACCGAAGGTCGAACTTATACCACAAGAATATGCTATCCCAATCAAGCTTGTTAAAAATAATTGGGGTACTCGCCAGAAATGGCGGGGGAAAAAGAAAATTTTGGAACCGTAATTCTAGTCGTGTCGGCAGTATGTCGCTCTTGAACATGGCACTTCTCTGCTTTCGTGTTAGTGTGGGGATATCTCACTTTGTTTTTCACTTGCCTCCGTGGGTTTGGGTGATCCTATTTGACCTCTCATCTGCTCATTGCCACGTCATCATGACCTCTGATTCATTGACGTCAAATACTGCCAACTCCACTGTCGTGCCGCCGATATGTTCAAGAGAAGTTGACCTTTGAAAGAAACCACCTCTGTCTGATAGTTCATAAATCTTACTTCACAACATTGTCTCTTCCCGTCTCGTGTCGATGATGTGGGAAACATTATGGCCCACCTTCGACGAAGATCACTTCCTGTCGACTTCAGCTCATTATCCAGGAAAGTGACCTAGAGACTCCCTTCTGGTACCTTGGAGCCTGCATGCCTCAATGGTAGATTCTTCGTGTTCGACGCGAGGTTTTCATCATTGGCCTCCGATCGGATGACTCTACGGGTGTTCGGCATCGGCTCATTCATTCACACGCCGTAGACTGTAACTATAGTACCTTGAGGACCATTGTCATTATTGGTGGTACCTCTCGCATCTGTTAACAGCTTTCATCATTGGTTGGTAATCAGACGATGTTCATGCATGTTCGACTTCAGCTCACATTTTCGCATGCTTGAACTTGTACTTGTGTTTGGGTCGAGGTGGAGTGCAAGACCCTGGATTGTGTCTGTTGTAATCCAGGCGTGATTTTGATACATGACTCTTTCACTAGATGGCTGCGACCATACCTGAGTCTATTCATTGATCCTAACCAGATGGCTGCGCCCATACTACGGATCTTGATCATCATGTACTCTTTATGGATGGCTGCGTCCATGCCACATATATCATGTATTTGAACTATCATACTGCGTCTCTCAATGCAGATTCTCGGCGGCAGCTATATATGGTCTTGTAAAGCATTTCACCTCTCTCTCTCTCTTGAGGCTCATGCTTTAGGGGGCATCTGTTACGTAGTAATTTGTCACCGTTGGTCACCGTCCCTGTTACCCTTGCTTTCGCGCATTGGAGGACGCATTTATGGACATGTGACTAGTGACACAACTTAAAAACACTTGCATTGGATTCTCCTAAGTATGAACTTCAATATCCCTGAAGACACCTTTTGCAGATTAGCCCTAAAAAGTGCCCTTTTTCCATTAGCGCGGGTCCACAGTGTCTTACCCGCGCCAGTGGGTCAGTTCCTCCAAAGAGGGCGCGCCCGTGGACGCTCTGTCACAGAACAAAGCCTGCGCCACCCAAATTTGGTTATGATTTTTAGCCAGCGCGCACTGAAGTGTTTTTTCCTTCATTGCTCATGCAGTTCTCTGGGGAAAAATCTCATGGAAGTGGTCGAGTGTCATCCTCTTATCCATGACAACCAAGTTCAGTGGCTATTCTGGGACAATGCCAAATCTTCAGTAGGTGTCCGGATACAATGCATACTTCCTCCTCCTCCGTCTATAAATGACTGTTACCCTGCATTAAACCAACTAGTTTTGCTAGAGCTATTGTGAGTGCAAAGTTCATGTTGGATTGATAGTGAGAATTGAGGAATATAGAGGGGTTATGCTACCAAAATATTGAGAGAGAAGACGTCACTTTGCAAGGCATATGTAGCTACTGGCCCAGTCAGAGGAGGTTCAACGTCAGGCCTCTTTGGTTGTAATCTTTCTCTGTTTTTATTTGATTAATGAACGACTATCATTATGGTTCCACTTATGTGTCTTCTGATGATATTTAAGTTATATCTTGTCTAACCGATATATGATTGCATATACTGGATTTTACGCTTGTGTCTGTATTTTTCTTTGCTTGTGCAGGTGTCCGTTTACGTGGAGTGTAAGGATTGTGACCAGCCAAAGCTAAAGGACGGGAGCGGTGTTTCTTCTACAACAAATAGCGTTGGATCCCAGGTAGATCATTCTGATCAATCTTTGATTTATGCAATTAGGAACCTGCATGTAGCGTGTGTGATTGTTGCTAGACCCGTGTTGGGCTAGTGGGATCACCTCTGTCCGTAGAGGGGATTTACCAGTTCAACAGTTAGGGTTTACAGGAAATATTGTATATAAAGGTTTAGTAAATTTGAAATGTAAGGTTGTGGACAACCACTGCTAATTTTGATGAGGATTTCAAATGATGTCTCCCATTACCAATATTTCGATATATTATTATTAAATTTCATATCTCTCATAAATTATGTTAAAAGGAGAATTTCGATAAATTTACGAACCAACCCAAACCAAACCACTAGAATACATGTCATATAACATAGATATAACATAGATACTCTTCTTTTAGTATAAAAGCTTCAAATACATTGACATATAACATAGATACTCTTATTTTAGTATAAAAGCTTTATATTCGATATCGTGAATTTATATTAAATGGATGTTTACAATGGCAGATTCAGAAAGTGAAAGATGGACCAACATGTGTATGATTCCAAATTGGGGTCAAGTGGCGTGCTAGACTTCTCTTTTGCCTTCGATTACATAAGTTTTTCAGATTGCGAACTAGGATAGAGATTAGGCCGGATTCATAGAGACTGTCATATGGTACCACTTCAACTTCGCCATGCAGACAATGAAGATACCACTAGTGATAATGACCATTCTAAGGAGAAGGATTGTTAGAATGACCAAACTCACTGAAAAGAGTCCTTTGTTCATGGAAGTATGAAAAAAGTCTATCTTTATTTAAATTTCCATTATTGAATTCTATAATCTTTTAGCCTAATTTCAGATTTGTTTTATATCATCATACATTTAATTTCTTTTCGTTTTACTATGTTAAGATTTAAACAGAATGAAAGAATCAGAAGAGAAGGATGTCACACTTCATTTAAGCTATTCAGGTACATTTAAACCCATTTTTCATTAAAGGTACATTTAAACCCATTTTTCATTAATTTTTTATTTGCTTTGTGGATATATGTTTTAAAGACAAAAATTATCTACCTGTTGCCTTCAATTTTTTATATAGGTTTGTCCTCTAAGGTCAGGTCTTCAAGGTGACCACTAGACATACTCCTTTCACATTCTAGGTGATGCTATCCTTCCTCCCCGGCTACTTGAAGTTTGGATGGTGGCATTTCCTGAATCCCGAATACCCCCTTTAACACTCTGACTGTCGCAGATTCCACCTTAACCTCCATGCCATCGACCTTGAAATCTAGGTTGATCATCTTGGTGTTCAGATGCTCTACTATATTCTCTGGCACCTCAATTATTTTTGAATGTCATCACTACCGCCATCTCTTCATGACCTCCTGTGCTAAAGGTTTCCCTATTTGTTCGACCATGGCTCCGATATCTCCTATGGTCAGGTTCTTGATCCTCTGCACGGTCTCTTCTTCCATTGATGCTCGAAGAAGCCATTTTAAGATCAATATTCCCTTGAACATGAATAAATCTTAGTTTTAACTTATGCACCCATTCCTTAATATAATACTATGCATCTTATCGAAAGATGCATCCATCCTTTCATATTGAATGACCTTCACAACTAAATTGAAGTACTAGGCTTGCCTTCCTCATTCTTGGAATTTAATATTAATCCATTTTCCTTCCACTTGGCCATCATCATGGGATTTAAATAATTATTCCTCCATCTCTATTCGATACATCCCATCTTCCACATCTCACTACTGAGAGGATCCTGTCATACCTCGAAGCTATACTTATGTTGGTGTGAACTCTCTCCTTTAATGCACCATTTATTCCTTTTTATATCTAAAGTCATCTCTTTTATTTGATTTGTCATGAAACGTGACATATTTGATTATTCGTTTCATATAAAATCAAAGCCCCTTGTTCTAAGAAGGAACCTATCTTGGCATGACTATCTACCTCCCTTTTTTTTCTGCTTAACATGGAAAATATTGTAATCATCAAGTTGACTTACGAGAATCCCTATCCAGAGGAAAAAATGTGAGATTTCAGAGTGAGATTGTTGCTTGATCTTGCAACATCTTTGGATGATGACAATTAAATCTCCCTCTAGTCTTAGGTTAAAACCTATACCTTTGGATATAGCTATTTTAAGTTCTTTCAAGAGCGATAATTATTCAATTTTATTATTAGTTGCATACCCCAAGCCCCATACATACCTTATTTCAAGTTTTCCATTGGCGTTAAGGATCACCCCTTCCTCTCCATCAGCTCTCGTAAAAAAACATTATAAAATTCTTACTCTTCCTGTTATTTGAAGGAATCAATGAAGAGTTAGCACATAGCCCTCGCAAAGAATGGACCTCCGAACTTGTGGGGAACAAATCACCATATATATCCATTGGATGAAAACCTCACAACTTATTCCTAACATTAATAATTAACAAAACATAACTTTATAATATAATGAGAAATACATTTAAAGTTAAGTACATAGAACAATATGAATTAGGAGTTAACTTGACTCCTAATATTATGAGAATTACATGTAAGATTAAGTACATAAACCAATATACTATAACATATCCTCGAGGTTAACACAGAGTTCTAACCATAGTTTGGCCCCAATATATAATGATTAGTGTTGATACCAATAGTGACAACATTCATAGTAGTGTGCCAACTCAACGTTATAGCTCTAAAATCTAGATGAGATCATGTTATCATTTCTATAGTCCTTGGATTAGTCCTTTAATTGACTAAAGAAATTCCCGATATTTACTTAAACTCATTAAATATTTATGAGTAAACACCTATATATGCTCCACAACGATGAATAAGGGAAGCATGCAATCTCTCCTGCATATGAATATTAAAATGCCTAATGTTCATATTTGTTATAATGACTGACCAATATCTCATATGAGTTAAACTTTTGGAAACCTTGAGTAATACTAAGGGGCAAGTGAATCAATAATGTGACTTGTTATAAAATATTTTCCAATTTTAACTTATCTACTGAATCATGCATCAAATAACCAGCATCACAATAAATCGTGACATAAGCATAAATAATGTAAGTAGCTAAATCAAACAACTATGAGAGCAACAATAAACAACACATTAAGGCGCAATCACATCGTCACATTAAGACACAAGATAATTGGTGGAAAACCCCTCTGGGACAAAAAAAATCCACCCTTGTTGTTGTTGCATTGCTTTGTATCTCTATTATGTCAAGCAAAATTCCTTTTACATATATTAACTCACACCCATCATCGAAGAGACTCAACCTTATAAACAATTAACTCACACCCATTAGAGGAGAATCGTTCCCTATGAAAAGCTAGGAAGTTTCTTCTCACGTGACTCTATGCACACCCATCTGCTACAAGCCACCACAACCAATGAGCCTCTCTCAATTACCACTGAACTGTCCAACCCACGAGGCCTTCACTCGAGAAGCAATAAGATACCATTTTCATTCATATTGGGGTATATATATTGAGGAAAAAATGACATAATATATTGAGGGATATATAGGGGGTAAAGGACTTTTATATTGGAAGGTATAAAAAATGGAGCTCAAATTTAAAGAAAAATATATAAAGGGGTATAAAAAAATGTTGACGAAAAAATGGATACCTACAATATCTAGTAAAAATATGGATTTTTTAAATTGGGAATGTGTATTGGATTCATGTTGATAGCGGGTTAAATAATTTGATTTTTATGGGTATTTTCCAATATGTGGTCAAATTAGGGGTGAAGACCCCATGATCCAACCACCATTGGATGAAGTTACTACTTCTGATACATTGTTGCCACCGAATCAATGCTCCAATTTCATAAGGCAACTGCTCCTCTACTCTATATAGACCTCAATTTCATTGATTTTCAAACTGGATTCAAGATGCTTTGTTCTACTATACTTAGCTTTATATTCCAACCATCAGCAATAAAACACTATCAACAAATCAAATAAAAACACCACAAATAATGTGCTCTCTACATCAGTGAAATAGTGGCTCCAATACATGCATTAAATCTACAATATCCAATCCCTCATCAACAAATAAACAACAATAAAACTCTCAACCATCAAAAATTCTCTCCAAATAATATTTTCTCCAACAACAACAAATCTAATCTCGAAACTAATGTTCTACTTCAGAATTTTGCAACATGCTTCAGATTTCATCACGTCACTACCTCTCCATGCACCTCTTAGTTATCTAATGTATTCTATCCCCTTTGTGTGTGAACATACTAAAGTGCCTCAATCTCTGAATTCTCCCTTGCTATAGTAGCTTGACTTCCTCTCTCTACACTCACTTTTTATTGCTTTGTACTCAACCATCTAACATCATAACTATAGATATGCTCCTCGTTTTAACCAATTTGTACCACCATCTCCACTACTAAAATCATCAATTATTTCACATTCTAACAACTTGTTTGAGTTGTATATTAAGTCAATAAAAATTTTCAAACCATACCATGAGCAATTACCATAGTTTCAACCTCTGGAAAACACTTGAATGCTTGAGGAATGCAAGAAATTAGAGTGTGGATAGGGCATTAATGGAAGGGGTAATGCTGGTATAAAGAAGGCAGCATGAGTTAACACACTCTCTAGAAACTCATAACATGTGTTATGCTTCTTTCAGCCCCAAAACTGAGTCAACTTAGCTCAAGAACTTCCATAATTTGACTCTTTATGCCTACAACCTCTCCCAATCTTGTAGAAGAATTATACCATAAAATCAAGCTCACATGAAAGCTCTAAACCAACATGTAAATGCCTCCAACCCTCTATAACTCCTAAACATGTTCAGGCCTCCAAACTAGTTGACATCATGTCAACAAGTCATCTCCTCAAACTTCTCCAAAACTTCCAATACCTTTGCACCACTGTGTAGCACATTGGAAAATTAATAGAACATCAATTGATCAACTAGGGAATCTCTACAATAAGACATGAACATGGCGATGAAGACCTAGTTCTTACCAAGCTCATCAACATATATCACACACATCATTAATACTCATCCATGCATCATGCCGCATGAATGCCTCATACTACATTAATACCAACATGTAGACCATCATGAGTTTGACATCAATGCAATGTCTAGATAATCACAAGATTGACATCAATGCCAAAAAAAACGGTTGCAACTACCATGACAAGGAAATTACCATGTAGCAGAGGTTTTTGGATAAGCCCATATAAAAATAGCCCAAAAATTCGTTTGTAGCAGAGGTCACTATCGTAGTTGTGGAGGTGGATGTTTTTTAACGGTGCCTATGTAATTAAATAATGCACCAGTCCATTATAAAATAATATTAGCTGGTGTTTAATAGCATATGGGGCACCATGACAAAGCTCATTTTTAAAAAAAATAAAAACATAATGGTGCGTTGAGTAAACAATGCACACTAGTGTGCACAAGAGTGTGCATACTACTCGGTAACATTGGAAAAGGGTTAAATTTAAAAAAAATATCTGTTGTAAAATTCATTTTTCCTATTCTAGTACTATACTCTCACTAAGCCCCTCTAATAAACATGTACAAAAACGCATTGATTCATAAACAATATGATGCATCGTTGTGGGGGTTTTAACTTAGAAAGAGCAGTGTACTTATAATACTATATGCACTAATGTTGTTCGTTGAACTGAAGGTCCCGATACTTAATAGAAAGTGGTGCATCATTGCAAGATTTTTTATAAAAGTTAAAAAAAATGGTGGGTTGTCTATATCAGGCCGATAACACAAGACAAAATATATATTTAAAAAAAGTGAGGTGTAAAATTCATTTTCACTATTTTGGTGCTATACTCCCATAAAGTATCAATATTCATGTATTTATATGCCTTGGTGAATAAATAATAAGGTGCAACACTATATGGTTTTAAATTTTTTAGAAAATATGGATGCACTACATGAAACCATAACACCAATGTGTATAGTACTCAACTGGACAAATGTCAAACTTATAAAATCTCAGTAGTAAAATTCGTTTCCACCATTTCGGTGCTATGGTCCCATGAAGCAGCGATGCTAACACTATATTGAAATTCCCCATTGTGGAAATAAAAAGGTGCACCACTATAGAGTTTTTAATTTAAAAATAGTGATGAATTAGGTGAAACCAAAGCACTAGTACATATAAAATACTCAATAGCACTAGACAAATGTTAAATTTAAAAAACATCATTAGTAAAAGTCATTTCCACCATTCCAGTGCTATACTCATATGAAGCATTGGTGCTATTCTTGTATCAAAATTCCCTTGTGTGTAAAGAGCATGGTGCACTTATATAAGCTTATTAATTTAAAAAATAGTGATGCACTTAGGAAAAGGTTAGCACCAGTGGGACTACTCCAAAACACTGAAACATGATTAAATTAAAAATCCACTAATCTTAAAAGTACCAGTGAGACTACTCCATCACACTGAAACATGATTAAATTAAAAATTCACTAATCCTAAAAGTCAATTTTAGGATTTGTAACTTTGTAAACCTCTCAAAAACTTATATTACTCTAGTCAATTTTACCATATGTAATTTTGTAGACCTCTCAAGAACTGGTGTTACTCTCACCTCTGTGAAGTGCCCTACCATCGATTCTTCCCTTTACATCCTTTCATCTTTTGCCCACTACGTGGGTTTCAAATTTTCTTAAATGATGGTCAAATTCCTTTTTTCCATTTATGTCTAGGTAACTTCTAATTTTCTCCCTAATTTATTTTGCTACCCGAGTAGAATTGAATTTAGGTAAAACAATGCATCGTTTTTTAAATTATTTTTTGAACTGTATTATTCATTCGATAAATTTATAATGGGTATCATAAATCAGTTTGTTTATTTAAAACATCAAAGTTTTGTTGGTTTTTCTGGTAAATTGGAACACAGTGGAAAATGTTATAAATTTTACGGTGGTCCGTATGGTAAAAGTTACTTCCTAATCCGTTTATTTTTACCAAACTCATCGCTCGCAAAATATTAAAAAATTATAGCTATCTCGATGTACCGCATTTAGAAATTAAAATGGCAAAATCATACTCTTATTTCTGGTATTTGGGGATGTGACTGTTTTAGGAAAAATGTGGTTTTCCAGGATGGGGCCGTTTTAAAGTATAGTATTGCCGCTTTGAATGAGAAAAATTATTTGCCATAGGTTTATTGTAAGGATTTTTTAATTTAAAATTTTATTATTTTTTTAATTTTACTTATTGTAATTTATTGACATTTTTCATATCATTATTATTGAAATTTATTTCTTTAAAAGAATATTTGTCTTTTTAGATTGTTTTAATATATAAATTGGTTATTAAAAAAAACTTTTAGACATTAAAGTGTGCTATTATAAGTAGTTGGAAATAGACTATTCAAACCAAGATTTCGCTGCAAATATAAATCCATAGTTTCTAATGAGAGTTTTTATTCAATGTACTTGTTTACTAGGTTATATGATGTTCCAATTATAAAGCACTTCTTTTAAGGGTTATATGAGGTTCTAATTACAAACCATTTCCTATTAAGTTTTACATTTGTTCTTCAAAGTTTATGTTTAGTTCTAGCTATAACTATTGTTCATCTCTTTGTTCTTTGTACTCTTAAAAATATGGATGATTTTGTTTCATTGGTTGACTTATTACTTTCATATTCTAGATTAATTTAGTTTTCAAATTTTCAAATCTAGTTCTAGGTGTCAGAGATTAGTTATAATAACATAAATCCAAGTTGTCTCATAACAATGCTATATTCACATCAGAGTTTCAATTATAATGTATATAATAAATTACATTCATACACATACCCATGGAACACAAGCAATGATGGCACTAGTGTTCTTTGCATCTAAGAAATATCAAAGGAAATGCACTTGGTAAGGCTCAAGATGTTATGGTTGTGCTATCAGTGTGTTGCCATCTCACCCCCAATCCTTCTATCTAGTTCTTTCAAATCTAGCATTTTGAGATTAATGTCTTAAGTTGATGCTTAAGTAGTCAATGTCTATTTGTCCCTACTTCCTGTAGCCCAAGAGTTGGAGCCATGTGTTAACATGGTTCCTAAATAAATAAAAGCATCTCAACCAACTAAAAATTTCTTAATCTCACGCTATTTGCTATACACTCTATATATAACAATATAATTATAATTAAAAAGTAAAATTATTTTGTGTCACATCCTCTTTATACACTACTCCAAAAAGGGACTTTTGTAGAATATGAAATGGCTTCTTTAAGCCCGTTGAGAACCCAACATAATTATGAAGAAAAACACATAAAAAAAAATGAAACAAATAAACTACAACCACTCTGTAAGCTCAAACCTATTGTAAATCTCATATATAATTAAACCATTAACTACATTCTTATATAATAAAATTATTACTAATATGATTATCAATCAACTCTGAAACAAATCTAGTGATACTACCAATCTTCTAATTTTGAGCACTGACCTCCCTAATAATTTGTTGCCCTAATTTTGCATAGAGAACACAAAATCTGTTGACTAAATTATCAACAATTTACATAACAAATTAAGCATTATTCCCAACACTCCCCCTTAATGATTAATGAGGATTTACTATCTTATCTCGTAGTGCCAAAAACTAAGCTTTTGCAACTACTTTGGTGAAGATATTTGCTAGTTAGCTGATGCTGAGTATTTATATGCTTCAATTCAATATCCTTCTTCTGCACCAAATCTCGAATGAAGTGATATTTCATGTCAAAATGCTTTGTCCTGTTGTGGTGAACCAGATTCTTTGCTAACTTGATGGCACTTACATTATCACAATAAATCAATGTAGGCTAAATTTGTTTTTCTCCAATTTCTTCCAAAAAAATTATGGGCCAAAGAGCTTGTGTACCTGCTAAGGTAACTGCAACATACTCTACTTTTGTGGATGAGAGAGAAACAATGCTTTGTTTTTTTGAGCTCCATGTAATCAAACCAGAACCAAAAGAGAAACAATTTCCAAATGTGGACTTATAGTCATCAAGACTACCTCCCCAATCTAAATCATTAAATCCAACAAGATTGAACTTTTCAGAAGAGTAGTAATGAATATCAAAATTTAGAGTGCATTTCACATACCTTAAAATCCTCTTGGCTGTCTTCATATGTATTTCAGATGGATTTTCATATACCTTGAAACAAGTGAAACTGAATATGTAATATCAGGTCTTTTGTGTGTTAGAAATATCAAGCTCCCCATAATACTTTTGTAAGTTTTCTCATTAACTAAATCAACATCATCATCTCTACATAACACCTCTCCATGAGCACTTGGAGTAGGGGATGGATTAAAATCAAGCATATCAAATTTATTTAGCATATCTTGTGCATACTTTGTCTGAAAAATGAAAAACTCATCCTTACTTTGATAAACCTCCATTCCTATAAAATATTTCATGATGCCTAGATCTTTCATCTCAAATTCATTCATCATAGCAACTTTGAATTTATCATTCATCTTAGAACTACTACCCATATACAATAGATCATCAAAATACAAACTTATGATTAGAATATCAATAACTTCTTGTTTGTAGCAAAGGGTAGGATCACTCTTACTTCTCTGGAAGCCATTTTCTTGAAAGTATCCATCAATCCTAACATACCACGCTCTTGGTGCTTGCTTGAGACCATACAAAGCCTTCTTCAACTTGTAGACATTATTCTCCTTTCCTTCCACTTCAAAACCTTGTGGCTACTCCACATATACTTCCTCTTCTAAGTACCCGTTGAATAAGGCACTTTTCACGTCCATATGACGTATGCTCCACTTTTTCTAAGCTGCTAATGAAATCAACATTCTAATGGTCTCCTGTCTTGCTACTGGTGCAAATGACTCTTCATAATCAATTCCATACTTTTGTGTCAATCCTTTAGCAACTAATATTGTTTTGTGTCTTTCAACACTCCCATCACTATTAAATTTAGTCTTATAGACCCATTTGGTGCCAATCTTTTTCTTATCATGTGGAAGCTCTGTCAACTTCCAAGTCTCATTCCTTTGAAAGGAATCCATCTCTTCTTGCATGGCTTGCATCCAAACCTCATTAGTACATGAATCTTCAAAACATGATGGTTCAAAATCAACCTTGGATAATAAAGTGAAATTGACAATCTCACCTATTGGGATTTCTTCATGTGCTTGATTTGCACTCCTCTGATAAATATCACTTAATCTTCTTACCTTCCTTGTAGAACTTGGAGAATAAGTTGGACTTGAACTTGATGTTGAAGAAATTGATGAAGGGCTACTTGGTGGAGTTAACCCACTAGTTACGAAAACATTAGTTGCTTGCTCATGATCAATATCAACAATTATATCATCATTAAAAACAGATTTTGTCTTCTCAACATGGCCCTTTTTTATGACCATAAACTCCCCCTTCATCAAAAATTACATCTCTTGAGACAATAAGCTTGTTAGTTAAAGGATTATACAATTTATAAGCCTTGCTTGTCTCACTATACCCAATAAAAATACATAACTCACTCTTTGCATGTAAATTTTTTCTATTCTGATCAAGTACATGCACATAACGCAAACAACCAAAAACTTTGAAATGATTAACATTAGGCCTTTTTCCATACCAAGCTTCATAAGGAGTCATCTTTTCCAGTGCACTAATGGGGCTATGGTTGAAGATGTATACTGTTGTAGCAACTGCATCTCCCCAATAAGTATTGCTCAACCCCTTAGTTTGTAACATGCATCTTGCCATTTCAACCATAGTATGATTCTTTCTTTCAGCTATGCCATTATGTTGGGGTGTGTATGTTGTAGTATGCTACCTCCTAATGCCATTAATATCACAATAACTCTGGAAATCTTTTGAGTAGAATTCTCCTCCATGGTCAGTCCACAAACATTTGATCTTGCACCCTTTCTCATTTTATACAAGGGCTTTGAACTTCTTGAATGTATCCAGGGATTCAATTTTGGCCTTCAAAAATATACCCAACAATTTCATGAGTAATCATCAATAAAAGTGATGAAATATGATGACTTACCCAAACTCTTAGTCTGCATAGGACCACATATGTCTGAATGAACAAGTTGAAGTGGGTGATGAGCCCTCCATGCAGTGCCCTTCGGAAACCTTTCCCTTGCATGCTTTCCTTTAGCACATCCTTCACAAACCTCCTTATGCTCTTCTACCTTGGGAAAACCATAAACTAATGCATGTGAGGTTAGAAACTTCAAACTATGAAAATTTAAATGCCTGTACATGAGATGCCATAACCAATTTGAATCCTCATAAGCCATATTTGCAAGATTGTTGTTATGTTCATCAAACCTCAAGGGAAACATCCTATTTCTTTTCATAGGCACAATAATGATGACATTTTTCCCTTATTCTCATTATAGATAGTACATGTCTTATTTTCAAAGACTAATTTATAATTTTTCTCACATAGTTGCCCAACACTCAACAAATTATGCTTCAATTGTGGAGTATAATAAATGTCATGAATACTCTTTATACCTTCTTTTGTTTGGACCTCCATAGCTCCTTTAGCAGCAACCTCCAATGATTTATCATCACCAAGCTTGATCTTGGATTTGAAACTTCCATCCTTTGTTGAAAACAACTTCTCATTCCCTGTAATATGGTTAGAGCATCTAGAATCTAGGTACCAAACATCTTTACTATTATTTTCACCTTTGGCATAAGATAAAAATAAGTGATCTCGAGGATACTCACCACTTTCTTGAGAATAGTTAGAATTTTTACCTTATTTCAATCTACATTCTTTCAAAGTGGCCATACATGTTACAATAGTAACATTGAACATTTATCTTATCAAATCTACCTCTACCTCTTCCTCTAAAACTACCTCTTCCACCTGAGCCACCTCTTCCTCTACCTCTTGAAGAATTTTGGCTTTTTCCATTTACACTGACCTTGATTGCTTTTGGAACTATTGCTACTTGCATCTTCATTCTTTGTAATCTGTAATTTAGAGGAAAAAGCTTTCTCTACACCTTCAAAAGTGTCCTTCAATCTTTCTTCATGAGACATCAACTATCCAACCAATTGATCAATTGTAGTTTTTTCAAATCCTTTCTTCCATGATTATGTCAGCATGATTCCATCTATGTGTTAAATATCTCAATATGTTTTTAATTAAAACTTCATTACTTACAGTTTCTCCAAGTGTAGCCATTATATTGACCACATCTTTGACTCTCACACAATAGTCACTAACACTTTTAGCTTCTTTCATCTTCAAATTCTCAAACTCTCGCTTCAATGTCTAAAGCTTGACAACCTTAACTTGATCACTACCTTGGTAAGCTTCTTGTAGAGTCTCCCAGGCATATTTGACAGCTTTTGCTCCTAATATTCTTGGAAATAAGCTCTTATCAAGAGCTATCTGAATGTGAAACAAAGCTTGAGTAGTCTTCTTCCTTGCTTCCTTTCTTGTTGTTCTTTCATTGGTTGTAAGGGCATTCCAATCAACTGGCTCCTCATAACCTGATTCAACAATCTCTCACAAATCTTTTCCAATAAAAAAGGTTAGCATCTTAATGCACCAATAATCATAGTTGTTCCCATTAAATTCTGGAACTCGCATCTGGTTAGAATTCAACATGATTAACTTTGTTGAAATTCCAACAATAAAACTTTAACCCAAAACAATTTTACCTACTCTCATACCACTTGTAGAATATGAAATGGCTTCTTTAAGCCAGCTTATAACCCAACATAATTATGAAGAAAAACACATAGAAAAAAAATGAAACAAATAAAATACAACCACTGTGTGAGCTCAAACGTGTTGTAAATCTCATATATAATTAAACCATTAACTACATTATTATATAGTAAAATTATTACTAATATGATTATGAATCAAATCTTAAACAAATCTAGTGACACTACCAATATTCTAATTTTGAGCACTGACCTCCCTAATAATTTGTTGCCCTAATTTTGCACAGATAGCACAAAATATGCTCACTAAATTGTCAACAATTTGCATAACAAATTAAGCATTATTCCCAACACTTTTTAAGGCACTATTAGAGATAGTTTTTGGGTAAATTTTTTTAACTTGAGATAAAAAGAAAATTTGTGTATTGTCTTAAATAGTGTCAAATTATTGTCTTACAAAATTGTGTGTATAAAGTCAATATATAACATAAGCATTATTGTGTGTTAGGAGGCAATTTCAATTTTATGACACAATAGTTGATATTAAGTACATAATGTATTTATAGAATAATATGTCTTTAATCATCGCTGTTGTCTCTATATAGACAATAAAAATTTATGTTTAAAGACAATACAATATCACTTTTATCTCATTAGAGACAATATAAAACAATGAATCCAACGAAATATCTCATCATTGAAATAAATCAATATAAAAATTATCTAATTAAAAATAAACTAAAATATCATTCATTAATTCATGTTAAGTTACAATGGAATTGAACCACCAACCTTGTTGCAAGTGCTTTTCCATTAACATAGAACCCTTTAAATAATTTCTTGAGGAGTTATGGCAGTCCTTGAACCAACAAAACATGATTCTGGGAGCATATGGTGTATGTTTCGCGCGAAACAAGTTGCATTGAATTCAGGATGATGAGCACTACGCAGTCGTTCAAGTTCCACACTGATCTAATAACTTTGAATTTGAGCTATTTTTCTTAGCACCTGATCATTCATCCCCACGTGAAGCCTTTTGAACCCAAAAAGATCACTTGCATTTGTCCCACAGGTGAGGGTACAGTTCCCTCACCTTTCCAATCTCGATCCATTTGGAATTTGAAGGATTTGTTCCTTTGCGCCCCACTTGAAGGTAGTCCACACTCCCTCATTTTGAAGACCTTGTTCTTCTGTAAAGAATGGTGTCTTGTTGTAGTTCATCAAGGTATTCAAAAGAAAAACCCTCAATGGAAGGAAATTGGACATTTTCTCCTTGATATTCAATCAAATGAGGCTCATAAAACCTTAAGTTCTCAACATTAAAAACAGCATAAATTTGCATATATGAAGGAAAATCCAACCTGAAGGCATTGTTACCAATCTTTTCCAGAATTCTTAATGGACCATGTCTAATTGGTTTCAACTTTTTACTTTCTTCTTGGAGCCTCTCTTTGCTAATGTGAATCCAAACTTCATCACCACCTTGGAACTTGTGATCTACTCGATGCTTGTCATGTCTTTCTTTGTACTTTCCTTGGCCCTTTTCCAGCTGTTCTTGAACTCTTTGGTGTAACAACTGGATTTTTTCAATCAACATTCTTGCTTTGTCTATGTCACTATGACCATCAATAGAAACATCTTTTTCAAAAATGAAATCCAAAGGAGACTTAGGAAAGTATCTCAAACATGCCTCAAATGGCAATGTTTGAGTTGAAGAGTGCTTGGATCGGTTGTAGGCATGTTGAATGTAGTGCAAATGTTCACCCCACAACTTAGGATTCTTGCTGGAATACCCATGAAGAAGATGCATCACTGTCCTATTCACCACCTATGTTTATCCATCTCTTTGTGGATGAAATGTTGTACTCTTTTTCAATTTGGTGTCCATCAATCCCCATAAGCTTGACCAAAAATTCCCAAAAAAATGAGAATCTCTATCACTAACAAAAGATGTGGGAATTCCAAAATGCACCCATACATTCTGAAAGAATAACTTAGTAGTTTTTTCAAATAATTTTCTTTTTACATGGCATCAAAATACATATTTTTCTTAACGTATCCACAACTACATACAAGTAATCATGACCTCTTTTTGAAAATGGAAGACCTCCTACAAAATCCATATAAACACTCTCCCGCGGTCGTGAAGGAACACGAAGTGGTGTGTAAAATCCTAACTTCCTATTGCTAGGCTTACTAAATTCATGTAATGAACATCCTTTAATAAAACCTGACACACTTTCAAGCATACGAGGCCAATAACAATACCTTTGTAGATGTGCCACCATCTTACTTACACCGAAATGACCAGCAATAAAAGAAGTAAGTGCCTCTCTTATGATGTTGACTCTTTCTCCCTATGGAATACAAAGCTTGCCAAGATTGTACAACAAGTTATCATGCAAATGATAATCCAATTCCTTTACTTGGTTACCTTGACTCAAGCTTGCATAAACATCCTAAAAGTCATTGTCTTATGCATATTCCTCAATATAACTTTCATGCAAAACAGAATTATGCTTGAGTAAAGTAGTTGCACTAATAATAGTCTTATAAAGCATATCAACAACTTTATTGTAGATATTTTTCTTATACCTTATTACCAAGTGGAATTGTTGAAAAAAACCCATCCATCAGAAGTGCCTTGATTGTTGCAACTTAGAATGAGATTGCAATTATTGTAATGGTTGATGATCAATGTGAATAATTTTTTCCTTACCCATCAATTAGTGTTTCCACTTTTTCACGCTTTGCACCAATGCATACAATTCCTTGTCATATGTAGGATAATTAATCATTGCACCACTGAAAGTTTCTAAATTAAAATAGAGTTGCATGAGGATTGCACCCATGGTATAGTCACTAACATCAATCTGGATCTCAAATGACTGTCTTAAGCCTCGAAGTACAAGTATTGGAGCTGAACTGATATTTTCCTTCAATGCATCAAAGGCCTTTTGTTGTTTGTCTCCTCACTGAAAACCTTTTTTACGCTAGTCAATGCATGCAAAGGAGCTGCTATATAAGAAAAGTTAGCAATCAATTTCCTCTTATATTGGGTTTCTCCCAAAAAACTTACTACCTCAGTAATTGTCTTGGGCCTTGGCCAAATCAAAATGACATCAACCTTAGAGGGATCTATTTTAAACTCACCTCCTCCAACAATATTACCCAAGTAAACTAAAGAATTTTTTCCAAACTCACACTTTGACATCTTTAAATACAATTGTTATTTTTTTAATACATCAAGTACTTTTCTCACATGCATGACATGTTCATCATGAGATTTACTGAAAAATTAATATGTCATGTAAGTAGACTATAACAAACTCATCAATAAATGGCCTCAACACATCATTCATCACACGCACGAAGGTAGTAGGAGCATTACATAAACCAAAAGGTATAACTAACCATTAAAACAAACCTTTTTTTGTTTTGAATGTTGTCTTCCAAATGTCTCCTTTAGCAATTCTAATTTGATGGTAGCCACTCCTTAAGTCGAACTTAATAAGATACTTTGCATCTTTCAATTGATCAAGTAAATCATCTATTCTAGGCAATGGATAATGGTTATTTACCGTAATCTTGTTCAATGCACAGAAGTCCACACACATGAGCCATGTTCCATATTTCATTGGCACCAAAACAATAGGTGAACCACATGGCGAAGAACTTGGCCTGATGGTCCCTTTATCCAACAACTCCTGAATTTTCTTTTTAATTTTTGCACTTTCCATCACTTGCATCTTTTACATGCCAATGTTAGGAAGAGGACTATCTTGTTGCAATTGTATCTCATGTTGGATTCCTCTCTTGGGAGGCAATCCTTTTGGTTCCTAAAACATCTCATCATATTGGTTAACAACATCAACCAATTCAGATTTCAATTTTGAATCATAACCTTGAAAACATTCATTATCAACATCATTCTTGGGTTTGATCATTAGAAGCACAAAATTCTTGCTAGAATTCACTAGTCTTTTCATCTGCCTCGCATTAACAAGTGAAATATTTAGTTTCTTTCTATGAGCTCTCACAACATATTCTACCCCATATTTGAGCAAATGGTGTTTGTTTTCATGTCTATGGAAGATAGCTTTTATTTCATAAAGATATGGGCTGCCCAAAACTATACCACATATGTCTAATGGTACAACATCAAACTCCACTTCATCTATGAAATTTGCAGTAATGGCGAATTTTAGTTTATACTTTCTAGTTACTTGCAATTGTGCATTGTCACACACCCATCCTAATGGATATGGTTTATGATTTGGAATGGTTTCCAAGTTTAAACTTTTGACAATGTTTTTAGAGATGAGATTAGCTTGAGAGCCACTATCAAAAAGAGTGTCAATTTTTATATGTTTTGAGATTACCCTTATGTGAAAAAGTTGTATCCTCTTCTTTTAATTTAGAGTTTCATTGTGTAAATTTGAAGTACTAGTGCTAGAGATGGATTCTTTTCCTTTCATACCCATAGTTTTAATTTTAGTTTCATCGCCCGAATTGGATCCCAAATATTGTTGAGTGGTTTCAGCTATCTTTTTTTCCCTTGTTGTTGAATTTCTTTGGTTTCATCTCGAGATGCAACTTCCAACAATGAGCTTCATCATGGTCCTCTTTGGAACAATGCTTGCATGTTAATTTCTCTCCTTCCTTCTTAATGGGTGCATTTTTCTTTCTCTTCCCTTTGAAACCATTTTCTTTTACTTTACCCTTAAATGGGTTTTTACTACCCTCTTTTGGAGTATTTTTTCCTCTTGCCTCAAGATGAGTGGTTTGCACACACCTCATCTAGATTATTGGGATTAAACATAAGGATAGTATGCCTAAGGTGACTGTATAAACCCCCTTATGTACTTCAGCAACATTTCTTGTGATTTCAAATCTACACCTAACATCAAAGACCTTTTTCTATATTCTTGGGTGTAATATTGCACATTTTTACCTTTAAGTTGTCTAAAGTTATGCCAATTCATGATGGCTTTCTGCATATATGCTAGAGGGTAGAATTGTCTTTTAATTGCAGAAATGAAATCAAACCAATAAATTAAGATCTTACCATGTTTTTTTATCTCTTATTGTGTCTTTGATTCCCACCATACTAGTGTTGCACCCTCCAGCCTCAAGGAAGCTAATTGAATCTTTATGTCATCCTCTTGAAGGTTTTGAATTCTGCAATAGACCTCCAACTAACGAGCCCAATTTTCAAGTTTCTCTACATTCACTTCACCATTATACATGGGTGGTTCGAATTTAACATCAATTTTTAACAGGGGTGTTTTTCCAGTTCCTTTTGAAAGTATGTTGATGAGTAAGGGTTGTATTAGTGGAAGAGGGTGAAGATTCATGTGAAGATGAAGATGAAGAAGATGGTGGAGAGGGTGGAGGTTTACCTCCATTTCCATTACCTCCTCCTCCTAAACAACCTTCTCCTTCATGAGGCTTGGAGCTTTCACCCTGTAGTCTAGTATTCCTCTCTTCATAGAGGACCTTCACCATCTATGTCATATCAAAGAAGTCATTCCTAAAGACCTTCTTATCCTCTGTCATGTTTATAGGCTCTCCTTCATGAGACATGCTCATTGAAGTCTCAACTGCAACTTTAGGAAGAACTGGTTGTGGATATTGTGGCAACCTTTCACTCCTCCTTGACCCAACTTCAAGGCTTTCAACCATCTTCCCTTCTCCTCTCTTGAGCTTCACCCTTGTAAGAATAACATTCACTTGCAAACCATTAAATCCTTCTCACACAAATAAAACCAAGAGCTCTGATACCAAACTTGATCTTATTAGGATAATTAGTTTTTTGTACTAAATTTCTTTTCATAGTATGTTAAATGTGCTTAAGGATTCATGCGCTTAATTGTAAGTTTAAAATGAGTTTTTGAGTGTTTTTATGTAAATTTTATGTGAAAATTAACATAAACAAATGACTGAACAACAGAATATAACAGACATTAACATCATTATAAATAGTATCACAACATCACATGATGAAGGAGTTCACCCGTCCTGGGCTACGTCTCCTTGGTCCAGCTTACAATGGCTTGGCCCTCTCTATTATTCTCAAAAGTATGAATACATCAGTTTACAACGCTCAGAAATCTATGAAACTTGTTCCAATGACTCCAAAATGCCAAAAAATGCTTTTGTAGCCTATTTTTGCTCATGATTTGGTCAAAAACGAAAGAAGTTATGGCCTTTCCAAGTCTTATGCTAATCGCACTGCAAATTCCCCAAAATTTGGCACCATCCTACAAATTTGCCCCAAAACGCACTAACAGAGTGACAATTTCTCTTTACGAAATTGTCAAAAACTTTAAATGCCCTCTAACACATATGATCCAAAAATTGTGGCCATATGGGGGCCATATACATGGGGCTAAATCCAATGGCCCACCCTCGCACTGCTCCATTGGTGGTTGTATGCTGGTGGCGCGACCAAAGGTCGGCTCCCCATGGGCTAGCCACTCCACGGATTGGCACACTCATATAACATAAATATATGTCGCAAACTATAAGGTTAAGAACCATTGCAATAGTGTTTTGGTCGGAGCTCTGCACTTGTGCCTTGGTGGTCGTAGGTGTGACCCCTCTATTGTTGCCTGGAATTCGACCCAAAATTTTGGTAGCCCCCGAGCTACCACGTTGTGACCCCCGGGCCACCATGTGGTTGCCCCTAGCTGCCACATGGTAGACCCCGTGGTTGGCCACCAACCAACCAATAAAAATCTGCCAACTACACCCAATCCAGAACTGCCACTTGGCACAACTAGTCAAACCTACCACACAGACCTACACAGTTAGCAATGTTATCCTCCACAATATCCCAAAGCTGAGATAGGAGATCGACAGAGGTAACCTCAAACCACTTAGGGTTCAACAACTAGCCCTAATAAACTAGAGAGGGATACCCTGATAAAATAGAGAGGGATCTCTATATGAGCTCACAACCAATATGACTAGAGTGGGAAAATATATTAGGCTAGATATGTTCAGATCTAGGGTTTTGAAATGTATGGTTTTGCTGGATTAGGACTGAAAATCAGGGAACTAGGTCAAAAGATCAAAGGTTTCAGTTGTTGATGAGCCGCAGAAATGGGTAACTATATGGGCTCATTCTACCTATTATTTTCATTTAATCCACCATTCTCAATAGTTTTGTGCATTTTTTTGAATATATTTATGTCAATAGAGTGAATGGGGATAGTCACTTTTCCACATAGTCTAATGAGGGTTTATTGCAGATTTTTGGACAATTTTTGACAAAGACCAGCCATTTATGACCATAATGGCAGCCAAACTCGAGGAAACAAGGCTGAGAACTTATAGGAGGGGTGTCTCCTTCATTAATGACCCCTTCCTCAAGTTCTCCATCAGCATCTCAGAGTACAAAGGCCCACATTGATGATTTCAAGGGGCAGCCAAGCAAGTCAATAGGGTTGTTGTTATCTCCAGTTTTAGGTAGCCGAGTTCGTTAAGTTTAGGAGGATTGTTGGGAGTCCCCACTTGTATAAATAAGAAGGCTTCAAGCCTCAGTAGGTTAGCCATTTCATAGTATATTTTTGCACTTTTGTGCAGCCATGTACTCAGCTCATTTTCGAGCTCTTTTTGAAGACAATTTTGTGATGTAACTGTTATTTTTGTTGACCAATGAAGATGAATCCAGTTTTGAACCAACACTAATCTTTTCTAGAGGGCTGAAGCTCTTGGGTTAGGGCCCAACCCAAGCTTCCCAACACCTCCTTTGTGTATTTATATGTTTTTTCTTGCATTCATAGGATAATTTATGGTCTTTAGGTTAGATCTTTCTTTGGTAAAATAGGTTGCTTTTGATGGTTAAAATAGTTGTTCTTGCTTCAAGTTGCTTAAGTAGTTTGTTGTAGTAATAGAGAAAGATCCAAAAATGCTACCAGAATGTCTTGATCTCCTTTGTCCCTCCTTGGGACCATGATTTGAGGTCAAGGCACTACTATTGCCACCAAAAACACAGCTTTTGCCCTTTATGCAATTTCTAGTGTGATGTTTTGAGTTGAAAAAGAAGATATTAGTTTGGATTCACATGCGTAGATCCTTTATTATTCATTTACTAGGGATTTCTTGCATAATTTTCTATTCATGAAGTTATGTTCAGCAGCTCTCTATTTTTAGGTCAGATTTTAGGTCAAAATAGACAAACTTTGTTTTTTTAGTTCTTGCTTAGGTTAGTTTTGGGAAGTAAGTGTGCATCTCACTTGTAGAACACTCTAGCTTATCATTCCTCCATAGCACAATTTGTAACAATTCATCTCTCAATATTTCCCCACTCATTCGCCTCATTTCGCCAATCTGCCCTAATTTCTGCCATTTTGTACAAAGTTACTTTCTTCCCCTTTGAACAAATCCAACCATCTCTTTCATTCCTGATCTTCATTGACAGAGTCCTAGCCCCTTCAACACCTTCATCCAGCCTTCATTTCCCTTTTCCCACCATTTTTCCACCTTCAAACCTCCAAAAAACACTTTCGGCCTCCTCCTGTAGATCCTCCTATAGAACCTCCCGTAGATCCCCTACGGCCTCATGTAGAAGTTCATGCGAGCAATTTTTCGAACTCTGATCGCAATGAAGGTCTCCAGAAGGGTACGAGGGACTTCTTAGGACCTCTCCACACCTTCTTCATCTTCAACAAAATCCAACTCCATCCTCCTTTGCCACCAAACCTCTGCACAGTCACAATCAGTCAAACCATTCCTATAACAAAAGAAGAGCAAGAAATCATTGCTGGAGGTTTCATGGTCTCGGGGGAATGGTTTCTTGTCTCGGGGGATGGAGCTCGCCACTTTTTTTGGCACCGTTGCTGGGGAAGTGTCAGAGTATTTTGTGATTACTGCTTTTCTTCTATTTTCTACTGCAACATTCTGCTAAGTAGTTTATTTCAGCAAGAGTAGAGTAGTTGTTTCATTTCAATTCTACAATTTCAATTCTACAAAATTAGATTAGACATTTCCTGCTTTCATTTCAATTCTGCAATTTCATTTCAGAAAGCGTAGATTATACATTTCCTACTTTCATTTCAATTCTGCAATTTCATTTCAGCAAGCTAGATTAGGCATTTCCTGCTTTCATTTCAATTCTGCAACTTTCATTTTATCAAAGTAGATTCATTTCAATTAGTTGCAATTGTTGTTCAATCCATTTCAGTTTTTGTAGGTACAAGCAGAAAAAGAAACAAAAAAATCACCCCAAAAAAAATCATATTTCATTTCATGCCTCGTAGGAATAGAGACAATTCAGGAAAATTCCTACCTAACACCCCCACCAGATCACTGAGTCACCCTTCTCTCTTCTTTGGTGGCACTGATCCAGAAGAGCCTATAGGTGAACCTCCAGAGATATACGAAGATCCTATAACAGAAGAAGAGCAAGAAACCATTCCCCCAAGACCATGGCTGAAAACAAAAACATTAGAGGAAATGGGGAAGAATAGAAGGTGCCTTTTCTATCCGAGAGACCAATGGGGACACAAAAATGAAAAACATAAGTCCTTCAGCCTTACCTCACTTCCATGGACTGACTACTAAATATCTTGATACTTTCTTGTTTGAATTTGTTGTTCTCTATCAAACCTATGACTATGCAGAAGACGAGCAGAAGTTGAAACTATTCCCTTCTACCCTCAAGGATGCAGCCTTGCGCTGGTTCATGGGGTTACCTGGAAACAGTATCACAACTTGGGCTCAGATGTAGCAAGATTTTAACAACAAATACCGGGACTACTGCAGGTCAAAGGATACTAAGGAAGAGATCTTCCTAATGACCATGGGTAGTGATGAATCTTTGGAAGACTGTGAAGAGAGGTTTCAACTCAGTTATAAAAGGGCCAAGTGCACACTTGACCCTGAATCTCTAAAGTTGGTACTACTAAGAGCAGTCCCTTAAGACCTTCTAGATACCCTCCATTTTCTGGCTAGGGGAGACATGTACCAGCTACCTTATGATGACATCCAAATTGTGTTTAGAAACCATTCCAGGTCAGCTAGGAAGAGAGGTAGGGGAAGTCAGCCTTTAGCCAATACATCCTCATCCAGTTCATCCCTTAGAAACAAACTTGAGAATCGACTGGAAGATTTCAAGAGCGAGGTGAGGCAGGCTCTTTCCATGCACATGGATACCTAGCATATCAAAAGGAAACAAGAGGAAGCCAAGAGGGCTTTGGCCATTTTTTGTCCCAGGTGCACTAGAAAGCATCCTAGGAATGAATGTGCATTGCACTCTATAGAAGTGTGTTTAGTCTGTGAAGAAGACCATCCTACAAATTAGTGTCCTTCCTTGCCCGGAATCAAAGCTACATATCAGGGGGCTGAAGGAGCCACTGAACCACTCTATTTCATGAACCAAAGGAGGCCACATCGACCCAGACCTTACCAACAGGAAATGCAAGGGACATCCCAGAGCTATTACAACCCTAATCAAGCCACTTCTATGCCTTCTTCGGGACCCCCTGCTCATCCTTCCTGGTCCACACCCCCCCCCCCCCCTTGGTCATATCCTCCTCAATACCAGGCTCCTCCAGTTGCTCATTCATTTCATCCTTATGCTCAACCATAGCCTCAGTGGAATGCACCTCATTAGGGGCGGAGGCCCCAATATAACTCTCCTCCCGCTCTTTTGCCTCCACCACCTGCTCAACCACAACCATTACCTCTTGCTCCTCCAAGACAACCCCAAATACCTACTCAATCGAACCCCAACAATAGATAGGCCCAGCAAG
The DNA here is from genome assembly GCA_000404065.3 of Pinus taeda. Lineage (NCBI taxonomy): Eukaryota > Viridiplantae > Streptophyta > Pinopsida > Pinales > Pinaceae > Pinus > Pinus taeda. The sequence goes on along the minus strand of APFE031701900.1, from coordinate 32,935 downwards.
CATATAGTGGAGAAACATGATGCCCAACCTATGTTGTGGAGATTCAAGAGATTAACCTACGATCTGGGAAGGTTCTCCTAGATAGCCAACCTCCTCCTAAGGAGGATGAGGAAGAAAAATAGGAAAGTGAACCAAAAGTCATTCCACCCTTTCCTAAGATACTAACTGGAACCACACAATCGACCCCGGAAGAAACCAAACTTCTAGGAGAACTGAAACAGTGATGTGTAAAAATACTTCTCCAAGCCATAAAGGATGTGCCTATATACAACAAGATGATCAAGGAGAAGTGATTCAGGCACCCAGGTAGGGGCAAGAGAGATACCACAACTATCAATGTCATAGGAAAACTGTCCGACTTGATGTTGGGGTAGGTAATCTGTCTGAAATATCTAGACCCTGGGAGTCCTGTAGTCGATGTCCACATCAATGGCACCATAATCCCCCATACCTTGATTGATCTAGGGGTTGCCATTAATGTGATGACCAGGGACACTATGCTCAAACTCAACCTTCAGGGTTCCCTAAGAAATACCTCAATAGTACTGCAGTAAGCAGGCCACTCCACCGTGACCCCTGAGGGGATTTTGGAAGTCGTCATGGTCTTTATTGATTCCTGGGAGTACCCTGCTGATTTCCTAGTTCTCCAACCAAAAGCAAAGCTCACTGGGTATCCTCTCATCATGGGAAGACCTTGGTTGGCTACTGCAGATGCCTACATCAACTGTCAAGCTGGGAACATGACAATCAAGAATGGGAATATGTCCTAACAGCTAGTCCTATATCCTCCTGCACAACCTCTGCTAGAACATGATTTACCTCTCTAGTTGGAGGAGGAAGATGAGGATGAATTCTATTCCGCACCATTGTGTACAGTAGAGGCTACCATGGGGGGTCCCCAAACTAAGGATGATCTTATTGAGAACATAATTCAAAATTCACCCCCAGTGTGTTGCCCTTAGAAGAGCTGGTGGAAGAAACCCAGGCCAATCCTTTAGTTGATCTCTGTGTGGATGATCCGACCTCTCTCGGAGTTAAGAATGTGGAATTTGGCCCAGAAAAAACCTTGAAGATCAACTCATCCATATCCACCTCTCAAGAGAAAGAACTGTGTAGCTTGTTGAACAATCACTTGGATACTTTTGCTTGGAGCTATAAGGAGATGAAGGGAGTCCACCCTTCAATCTGTACTCATCACATTTATATTAAAGAAGATTGTAAACCAGTCATGCAGTGTTAGGGCCTTATACTACTATTGTAATCCCTTATTGTTATTAGTACAACCCCTTATTATATTGATGTACCCATGTAGTGCCCATATTGTTACTATCGTGCCCCATAGAAGCCCATTATTGTTATTATTGTGCCCTTACATTATTATTGTTATGTCGGCTCTAATTATATTATGACCCCTTAGACTCCTATATATAGAAAGGAGGTCTTTTCATTTGTATCATCCAAGAATTGTTCATTTATGTAATGTAAAGGAGGTTGCCCACTCGAAGAGGTTGAATTCTAAGGCATTGATCTATCTTTTCTATATTTTTGTGAGCTGGTTTCATAACATTTGGTATCAAAGCTTTGGATTATAGGGTTTTGCTGCTCCAAACAGGTCATCGTGGAATTTTCACTATACCTTTTTTTTTTGTGACGTTTCAGAAGCTGAAAAAAACCATTTGAGAAGAAACCACGCTAAATCTCGGATCCAAATTTCAGAGCTTTTTGCGTTATATTTGCGGAGATATGATCTGAGGAATTTGGTCTTTTTGCAGACTCCTGAATTACATTCCAAACAGGTGACCTGGGGAAATCATCATAACTTTCTCTCTGAGCATCAAATTGAAATTTTGTAATAAGGTACAAAAAGAGGACGGACTGCAGTTTCTTGTATATATTTTTCAAAGCCAAAGGTTGAAACAGTGACACGTGGCACATCATACAAGTTCGCTCTACTGAACTAGTCTATAATCAGGTCACTGTGGGAATTTGGCATAACTCTTCCTTGGAGAACCCAATTTGGATCAGATGGGTGGCATTGGAAAGAGGAGATAGAGGGCTACTGCAAGTCGCAATTTCAGAACTTAAAGATCCAAAAGTAAAAAGTTACAGTCGTTTCAAGATCGAGCTCCTAAAATCAAGAAAAAGCAAGATGAGGAAGTTTGATGGCAAGGATCCGGTAAATTGGATACTTCATATGGAGCAATATTTTGATCTACATGGTGTACCATTGTTACAAAAGGTATGTATTGAATCTTCATATTTAGAACTGGATCAATTTTTATGGTATGAAGGGCTTTGTTCTTGTAAACAACTTGTTACGTGGTCAATTTTCACGGACTAAATGATAGCACATTATGAGGATACAAAGAGCAACACCTTCTTTGGAGCAACACCACAACAATTGGAAAGAGTAAAAGGGCTTTGTGACATAGTGGGAAGCAAAATAATGGAAACCATTATGGAAACCAGGAAGCATACTCCTCACAACTATAAAGACAGAAGTGTTGTTTCTCCTAGCCTTCCACAACCTACAAGGGTGACACCACAACAATTGGAAGAAAAAAGAGAAAAAGGGTTTTGTTACAATTGTGATAGCAAATGCACTAAAGGTCATAAGTGTGCTGAGAAGAAATTATTTTACATATAATATGAAGAGGAGGAAGAAAATGATCAAGAAACATCAAAAGAAGAGGATATATGCCAGGACCCCACCCCAGAGAAAGAAGAAATGAATCATACCATATCTTGCAAAGCATTGGCAAGAATTACCACTCCTCAAACTCTCAAGATAGAAGGACATTTCAAGAAGAAAAAGGTGCAAGAAGTGAAAGATCACATAGAGAAAGAAGAAATGAATCCAGCCATATCTTGTAATTCATTGTTCGAAATTACCACTCCTCAAACTATCAAGATCGAAGGACATATTAAGAAGAAAAATGTTCAAGAAGTGAAAGATCACATCGAGCATCAAGAAATGAATCCGGCCATATCTTGTAAATGATTGGAAGAAATTACCACTCCTCAAACTCTAGAGATAGAAGGACATATCAAGAAGAAAAAGGTTCAAGCAGTGAAAGATCACATCGAGCATCAACAACAAGTTCTCCAACTTTTAAAGGATAACGCCACTTCGGTGCAAAATCAAAGGAAACAACAGGTAGATCAACATCATAGTGAAAAATGTTTTGATGTAGGTGATTGGGTATTTTTACTGCTACATCTCAAGCAAGGTATTTATGAGAAGGAAATGTTGGCAATACTACATGCACTTAAAAAATGACGACCTTACTGAATAGGAAGACTCTTCAAGGATGAGGATGTGGAAGCATTGTTTTGTGCTATTTTTATTATCCAACCAGATTGGATAAATGAGGCAAGGGATGAATGGAAGAAGGACAAAGAAGTATGGCCACTCATTCAAAAGTTGCAGAAGATCCATATTCAAACAATATTGCCAAAACTTGAAGAGGAAGGAAAAATCATATTGGAACCTGGAGCAGTCACAGAAACAAGAACCAGACATCTACGAAATCAATCAATTTCAGAGTATCTCATCAAGTGGAAGAACTTACTCGTTGAAGATTCCACATGGGAGGACAAGAATTTTATACAGAAGCATCAAGAACTACTCAAGCGTTGAGGACAACACTTTTTGGAGAGGGGCATGTTAGGCCCCTATACTACTAGTGTAACCCCTTATTGTTATTAGTACAACCCCCTTATTATATTGTTGTGCCTATGTAGTCCCCATATTGTTATTATTGTGCCACATAGAAGCCCACTATTGTTATTATTGTGCCCTTACATTATTATTGTTATGTCGACTATGATTATATTATAACCCCTTAGACTCCTATATATAGAAAGGAGGTCTTGTCATTTGTATCATCCAAGAATTGTTCATTTGTGTAATGTAAAAGAGGTTGCCCCCTCGAAGAGGCTTCTTTCTAATGCATTCATCTATCTTTTCTATCTTTTTGTAAACTAGTTTGATAACACTGTTATTTTATTATTTTCGCTAAAATACCCTTTTTAAACTTCAACATTTCACTAATACTTACTTATGAATCTAAAAATCACTTTTATAAAATTAAAATATTTTTCATTACTCTAGACATTCACATTCACTTTGCTCTTTGTAATTTTCTTTCTCCCATAACTATCTGATCTCCATTAATGACTTACTAAAAACTAATTCCAGAAATTGACATCCACCATATTAACTACCTTTTACTTCTACTACTCTAACACTAGTATGAAGAAGTCTCTTAACTAACTCCAAAGTTCATATAATAAACCTATTTGCATTGTCGAAAGGTTGTAAGTGATTGTCTAAAGTAATATTTTTAAGTAAAAAAACTTGTCATTAACAAACTTTTTCAATGTTCCCATGTCCTTGAATAGATGCTTTTTGACTTATTTTATTTTCTAAATTCTTCATTTAAATTCCTTTTTCTTAAAACACATTTTATATTTCCATGTTTATTTTATCTTTTCACTTTTCACGTATTATATTTTTTAAAATACCCTTCTCCACTGAATAGTTATTGTGAAATTGTATATATCCTACTTTTAAGGAATGAATACTTCATAAACTTTTCAGAAAAAGTTAAAAATTATGGAAAGAAAATCAGCATTTTAATTAAATCAACGTGTTGGGAATGTGTTGAAAATATCGAAATAAAATTGACAATTTTATTTAAATTAATATTTTTTTTTGATTTTTAATTTGTTTTGAAAATTAGTTATGGAATTATTTTAAGATTTTTATAAAATTGAATTTTTTTTTTTTTTAATTTAAATTATAGTTTTTAAAATTTAAGATTTTGAATACTATAGAAATTTTTAATGACGTTGAACCTATTTCCATTATAAAAACATAATTAAACACTACTATTAAAAAAAATTTAAATTATTTTAAATAAATGTTAACTACTTTTAACTATCCCAATAATTCCTCCACTCAATAAAGGATGCCCAAAAAAGATTGACAGTTTTATTTAAATCAAAATGCTTGGAGTAGTGAGAGAATCCGACCATGGAGAGGGTTGAAGTACCTTCCAATCATTCACTTTAGGACGCGGGTCCAATTATTTCAACAACTTTCTATCTCTTCAATTACTTTTTCTTTTTACATTTAATGTCCTAACTAGAATCTTTGTGGGAGCATAAGTCAAAATCAGTGTGCCCAAATGTTCTTTTTTAATAGTAATACTAGTCAGCGAAAACACCATTTTCCCTATAAATCTACACTAGTTCTGGCATTTTTTTGTGCATTCTCATCCACCTATCTGTATTAACCATTTCCCCATTGTTGGGTACTCTCATCTTCATGTATCAGGTCTTACGCAATAGCAACTCTACAAGAACTGTGACGAACGTTGGGGAACCCCTGTATGAAGCGGAAAATATTTTAAGCTTAATATAATTGTGGAGTTGAAAATATTTTAAGCTTAGTATAATTGTGAAGTTGCAGATGGGGTTGGGTTTTCAAATCGGAATCTACGAGGGATGATGAGATGCGGGTGAGAGCGGCGATCCTCCTTCTAGGGTTTTTGTAAACCCTGCTACGACAGAGTACTCCTAACCAAGATCAGCTTTGGCAGAGCCTGGTTGTTTAGTGGTCTCCCATTTACTGCAGACGATCTTAGATCCTATGATTCCACCTCAGAGGGAGGAGGTTGTGCCTCCCCCAAAGGACGAAGGCAAGCAACACCAAAAATGGGGAAAACGATAATGCAAATGCGCAGAGTAACAATAATAAAGATCCAAATTCACATCAGGGCAATGCTCAGGGTAAAAAAAGATCATCCTAAGGCCAGTTCATCGACATGCAAGCCAGTAGCCACTGTGAGGCCAAAAGTAGAGTTTCCAAGCCATCGAATCAATGCCAGGATACAGTTCATGAAGGACCATGCGCTAATAGGCAAATTTATAGGACTATGGCCAACTGAGAAGGCACTGAGAGGCTGGATTGCCTCAAAATGGAGCCCAAAAGGTCACATTACTCTGCAACTAGGGCCTAAAGGCTTTTTGACGACCATTTTTAACTGTTTAGAGGATAGGAACAGGGTTCTGGACAGAGGGCCATACTTCTTTAAAGCTGCGGGTCTGTATCTCAGAGGGTGGGTTGAGCGCTTCAACCCTGACAAGGAAGATCTCAGCTGGGCTCCGGTCTGGATAAGGCTTTATTCGCTCTCTGTGGAGTATTGGGAGGAAGACTCATTACAAGAAATAGGAAATGCACTGGGAGAGTTTATCAAAGTGGCAGAGGAAACAAAAATCAGCTGATACAACTCGTATGCTCGGATCTGCGTCTACATGCACCTCAATCAAGCCCTGCGGGATGCGGTAAGTTTTTTTCATGATGATATTGAATGGATTCAGCCAATTGATTATGAGCATGTACCATTTCGGTGTAGAAAATGTCACGATCTGGGCCATTTATTTAGAGACTACCCTCAAAATCAAAAACCCTCTTCCCAGATGTCCTCGGACAAGACAGCTCCTGATGGATTCACTAAAGTAGCTAGCCACAGAAGAAATCACAAGAAATCGGCTACCAATTCCAAGATCCATCAAGCTAACCCTTCCAAACCCTCTACCAGCAACAGTTTTGCAGCTTTGGCAAATGTAGATGATCCTGACTCTGAAAGCCCTTCACTTCCTAAGAGAGAAATCAATAATGATAAACAGGAAGCGATGAAAGACCCCTCACTACTCCTAGAAGATCCGCTGTTCAATAAGACTATCTCCCTTTCTCAGTCCAAAACCCCTGTTGGGAACTCTCAAGGAATGGAGGTCGAAAATACACCATTCGATCCCAGTTCAGCAGTAGAAGCAAATAAAGACCTACAAGAATCTCAATACATGGAGGAAGAACCTGAAAGCATAGACATTGGAGAACTTGACATTCTAGGACTAGAGCAAGCATGCAAAACAAGAAGCTTTGAAAAAATCCCAGAACGACAAGTAGACAACCTGGTGGCAGTCCTCTTGTGAACTCAAAAACATCACTCTCTTGATGTTCAGATTGAGAGTACTTGGGATGGCAAGTTTATTGCCAAAGACAACAAAAAGCATGGAAGGAAAACCGATCTCCAACGAACTATCAGAATAGGAGAAATTCTAATGGAGTCAGGCAGATATGCCAAGCTAACTAAGTACTTCCCCAACTCTTCCCAATGAAGCTAGTATCTTGGAATATCAGAGGGCTCAATAGCCCAAGGAAAGGCAGGCTACTAAAAAACATGATCATTCAAGAGAAACCTCAAATTATATTCTTACAGGAAACCAAATGCAACTCAAACACTCTAGAAACAATCGTAGCGAAAGCCTGGCCAAGTGGTTTAGTAATGGTTGTGGATGCTCATGGAGCTTCTGGTGGCCTTGCAATTCTATGGGATGAGCACACTATTCAGCTCAATAATATACATGCAAATAAAAGATTCATCCAAGCAATCTTTCACATAAATGGAACCAACATTTATGGGCACATGACTAATGTGTATTTTCCACAGGAGACTACGCAAAAAATTGAAATCCTGAATACCATTTCAGAGCTTAATAGAAATAGGCTACACCCTCTTTGGATTTCTGGAGGCGACTTCAACATCATTACAAGGTTGGAGGAAAAAAAGGGAGGAAGATACAGAGGAAACAGAGATGGGAATCATCTAAAATATTTCATACAGAACAACTGGCTTATAGATATCCCCTCCAGCAACGGTGTCTTCACATGGAACAACAAAAGAGAAGGACCACATCAGATTTCCTCTCGCCTGGACAGATTTCTTCTATTAGACAATGCAATTCATTTGGGAGGAGAATATATGGCTTCTATCCTGCCAATATCAGGTTCTGATCACTGGCCTATTGCCCTTCAATGGAATCGCCATGGACACAACATTCGATGGCCTTTTTGTTTTGAAGCCTTCTGGTTGTCACATCCAGATTTTAATAACCTTGTCAACTCAGAATGGAGAAACTTTTCTGCTCCCAATGGCTCCAAGATGTCTCAATTTCAGCAGAAGCTCCGACACCTCAAACGCAAAATCAAATATTGGAACCATACGTCTTTTGGCAACATTTTCCAGACTCAAAACGCCCTTAATCAAGAAATGAAGAATTTGTAGCAGAGGATCATAAATGAAGGGTGATCTGAGGACCTGTCAAAACAGGAACAAATTCTTGAATCACAAATTCTAGAAAGGGCTAAACAGGAAGAAACCCTTTGGAGACAAAAATCAAGAATCAAATGGCTGAAGGATGGAGAAAAAAACACAATGTTTTTTCACAGAACCACTGTTCAGCGCAGAATGAATAATAATATATCCCACATTCAGAATGAGCAAGGAGCAAGAATTGAAACTCACACAGGTATTGAAAGTGAATTCCTCAACTACTTCAAGCAAGTACACCAAGAACCAAATATAGATAGAATGTCGGCAATGGATTCAATTCTGAGCAACATTCCCAAATTAATATCAGAGGAGCATAATCAACTTCTTCTCAGACCTGTGGACCTTCAGGAGGTTGAAAAGGCTGTGCAACAATTGAAAGTTGGAAAAGCGCCGGGTCCGGATGGATTCACCTCCAACTTTTTTCACCACTTCTAGGATCTGATTAAACTGGAGGTTTGGCAAGTGGTGGAGGAATCGCGTACGTTAAGATGGATGTTCCCTGGTCTAAATGCCACTTTCATTGTGCTGATTCCCAAGGAAGCGGAGCCTAGTACTCCTGATAAATGCAGGCCTATTGCTCTATGCAATCTAATTTATAAAATTGTTTCCAAGGTTATTGCCTCCCGATTGCAGTTATTGCTCCCTCTCATAATCTCGCCGAAGCAATCAGGTTATGTAGAAGGCAGGCAGATAACCGACATCATTATCCTAACTCACAAAATAATTCATTCACTGAAGCTCTCCAAGAAACCAGGTATGCTGCTCAAAATATATTTATCCAAGGCTTTTGACAGTTTAAGCTGGATTTACATTCAGAAAGTTCTAACAACTTTTGGTTTTGCTCCTCCTTGGGTAAGGTTGGTTATGAGTTTGTTATCTTCATCTTTCTTTTCTGTGTTAATCAATGGTATACCCTCACCCACCTTCCATCCTTCCAGGGGAATTAGGCAGGGAGATCCTTTCTCTCCCTTCCTCTTCATTATCATGGCAGAGGGATTGGGTCGAAGCATCAATTCAGCCCTTCAATCTCATCCCCTCAAAGGCTTATCCTTTTTCAACTCCCCTACCTTTACTCACCAACAGTTTGTTGACGACAACATGCTTTTCAGCCACCCCTCTGTTCGGGAAGCCCGTCAACTCAATTCTATTCTGTCAGACTTCTCCGAAGCCTCTGGAGCCAATGTCAATAAAATCAAGCCTCAAATCTTCTTTTTCAACACCGTTGTTATAACCCAAGCAGCTATAGCGTGTATTCTGGGTTTCACCATTGCTGCTCTCCCCTCCAAATATTTAGGGGCGCCTCTAACAGCCTCGGCTCTCAAGCACTCCTCCTGGAAAATCCTCTTAGAAAAGTTAGAAGCTCGACTCTTCCTTTGGACTCATATGTCTCTTAATATGGTCAGCAGATCAGTCCTCATAAAGGTTGTTCTTCATTCCATGCCGCTATACCTCTTCTCTATTCTGGCCACCCCCAAGTGGGTTCTCAAGGAAATCAAGAAACTCCAATGCTCCTTCTTATGGGGAAGTTCTAGACCCACCCGTAAGTGGGCTCTTGCAAATGGGATAAAGTCTGCCTTTCAAAATGCACTGGTGGCATTGGTTTGAAGGATCCGACAAAGAGTAACGAAGCCATGGGAGCAAAAGTTTGGTGGATATGGCTCTCTGCGCCCTTCACTCCCTGGGCCTCATTATGGACCACCAAATATGCAAGCAACAGTCCAATTGAAGAACGAGTACGTATGTCAGAAGATAGCACTGGATCAATGATATGGAACTCAGCCAAACAACACAGGAACCTAATTCAACAACATAGCTTTTCGGAAATCAAGAATGGCAACACAACTAGATTTTGGGAGGATCCATGGCAGCAGCTGCCAAAGCTCAAGAACCTTCTTTCTCCCCTGCAGCTTCCGGAGCAGGATGTGCATGAATTAGACAAGGTCAGTAACTTTTGGAAGCCCTCCTCCACACAGGATCACAGACGATGGATCGAGGCGAATAGATCCTAAGGCATGGCACAGAACACGCTCAGCAAGCTCTTTCCTTAGAATTACAAAAAAGGAAAATACTTTTTTCGGAGGAAATGGACATCCTTAGGTGGGGCTATGAGGAAAAAGGCACTTTCACCACAAAGGAAGCCTACGATATAATAATCAAGGAGCGTATAGTAAAAAATGGATGGTGGTGCAAAGTTTGGGACCCCCCCAACTGGCCGAAAGTTTCCACCTTTCTTTGGCTCCTCTGTCAAAATAAGATCCTCACATAGGATAATCTCAGAAAAAGGAATTATCATGGACCTTCTATATGCCCCAACTACAAGCAAGAAGAGGAATCAGTTAAACATCTTATGCATTCTTGTTGTATAGCATGCAAGCTATGGGAGAAAGTCAGCTTCCGCTGCCAAAAAGAAGGCAGAGTGCAGGGGGATGTCATAGCTACAGTTCGCAACTGGAACAAAAAACCTTATCAAAGCAAACTTCTAAACACCCTGTGGAAGCTTATTCCTAGACTCCTGATGTGGAACATTTGGAAGGAAAGGAATCACCGGGTATTTAAGGACCAATCCATGCCCACGGAAAATCTCTAAACCATCCTCTACCAAAATATCAAAGAATCTCTCTCCATCCTTTCTTGGTCCCAGGAAGATTTTCCTTCTCTTCCACAAGAACAATCCATCTAGACAAATTGGAAAATTCAATTGAATCAAGAGCTCATCTCCAAAGGAAATTCACCCTCTCCAAACCGTCTGCCCACAAAGTGGATCCCTCCTCCAATTAATATGATAAAGCTAAATTTCGACAAAGCTTCTAAAGGCAATCTAGGTAACTCAAGCTTTGGAGGAATCTTCAGAGACCATCAAGGAGCACCCCTTTTATCCTTTTTTGGTTCAAAAGGGTGGGATACTAACAACTCAGTAGAATTGGAAGGCTTATGGCAAGGTCTCATTATAGCTCAAGACAAAGGATTCTTTCCGCTAATCATAGAAGGGGATTCTTAGATTATTATAAATATGGTTTCAAAAATCATGCAAGGTACTCCCTCGCACAAGGTAAGTAACAACTGGCGAATGGCAAAAAGGATTGAGCTCATTGATCTATGGCTCTCTCGACACAGGCCCATTTACATCAAGCATACCCGATGAGAAGGAAACAAAGTCACAGATTTTCTTGCAAATCTTGGTGTGGAATGCAGGCTGGAACTTCATATAGGTTCATTCTCTAGCATCACCTCGGATTCCCAAATTATGAATTACAACAATATTATGAAGAATGACAGGCACCAGGTAAGAGACACACACCCGGATGTATGTGCATTAAAGCACTACTTATGATGGCTCGGCGTCATGGCAGCAGCTGGTACAGTAGGTGGTAGAGTAGCACACCTACCCAAGGCCTCCCGCGGATGGAAATAGTTTATGTTAAGTCCCGGCAGATCATTTCTCATGCGGAATTGAATGCACAGTGGGTTCGAGACATTTCACCTGGTATTTCTTTAATGGTTGCCTCGGCTCTCTATGTTAATATCTACCCCTGGCCTCCCCCCATGCGACTACCTCCGGTTTTGCATCCTTGCCATGCTACGAAGGTGGCGCTGAATGACTGGTTCTTCAAGCGTTACAGGTACCCTCACACCGGCATCTGCTTTGCTTCGTCCTACTCCCCATCCCCTCCCAGCTGCCCTATTACTTTACCCATGGTGCGTCATCGTGGGAGCTGTCGCCGAGGTGGCGGTCGTGGAGGCCGTGGGCGCTCTCAGCCTGCTCCTCCGCTTGTCACTCCTCTGGCTTCGGCTTCCCCTACCTCAGAAACTAGCAGGCCACTCCCGCACAACTCTTTTCAAACCACTCATTTCACGTTTCACAGTCGCCTCAATCAACTTGTTCTCTCGGCCAGCATTACGGTAATCTTCTCGGAGGAAGAAGCTTGACCAACTGTTGCTGTGAACACCTCTTCAACAAAGTCTCAGGGAGGAAGAGCGTAGCAAGGGGAAGATGTTGGTTTCGGGTTCAACTGTGGCGATCTGCAGGCTGGAGGAAATGCCAACAATGTCTCCAAGCTTCCAGACGGCAATCAACAGGATGTCCCGGCCTCTGCTCACCCGGCGGGTGATTTTGATAGCATTCGACAATTGGCAGCTCCTCCAGACGTCAGCGACTCAGCTCGTAAGGATAATGTGGATGACACGTGGATGGGCTATTCTTGCCCCGTGGAGGAGGAAATTTCAGAACACGATACTGCTGTTTGAAGACTCCTGGGCCTTGTCTACTTCCTTACTCCTCTCTCTTCTCTTCAGTCCATTTTGTTATGCCTATACGGCTTCTGTCAATGTCTTTCTGCCTCAGGCATGTAGTTCTGTTATAGTTTCAAGTTTTTGGCTATGTAATTTTGCTCATGAATATCTGGGCAATTCAGATAGTATGGTCATAGCTTATCATCTGTCCTTTTCTGAGGTTCATCACTCTGGCCTGTTCTCTCTATATAGCCCTGGGCTTTTGTATCCGGTTAATCCTAATCCTGGGACAGTTTGTTTGTCTTGCAGGACAGTCTTGGACCTCCTCTGAGGTCTCGACTGCAATGTAACTGTATTTTTACTTTTATTAATAGAATTAGTCTTTACTTAGAAAAAAAAAAGTTGCAGATGGGGTTAGTTTTATGTTTCCAAGGTGGTTGTTAGTTAATATAATTGATTTTCAATAAGATGAGTTTAACCAATATTCCCACTCACTTGGGTCAAGGATTTGATATTATATTGAAGATTTATGTTACACCAAAATCTACGAGTATTAGTAAATTTTGAAATCTTTATCATTACTTAAAATAAGAAGTTAATCCATGTTCTGAGTTATTGTTAATCCACGTAATTGATTTCCAATAAAATGAGTATAATAATTACCTCAATATTTCCTAATACTCCCTATAAGTTTATGGAGTAAAAATTCTTTTAATTGTCCCCTCGTAAGACGACCGAGTGCTTGGTTTATTGGGATGTTATCTCTTTCTTATAGATTTAAATCTCATAGGGCTTTTATAATAAGGTTCAAAGAATAAACTTCCCTTATCCATAAAATCTTCCTAGAAAATTAGGATGACAGGCATCATTCTTCTCACTGTTTACGTTTTTACAATAGACATAATGGAAAAAAGACATTAATGTATATGGGCCATTGTCAATTTTTCCATGAAGCATTTACTATTGTAGGTGATTGATTTGTTGGAGATTCTAATTCTAACAACATGTTAGGTGGCAAAACCGTACCTCCAAGTGTCCTAGTTTAGTTTTATTAAGTTTAGTTTAAGTCGATTTAACTCCAGTGATTTATTACTGATGCTTTCAATATAATCTTATTTAACTGATTTGTAATACTGAGAAGAGTAGTCCTCTTTAAGTCAATTTTAACTCCGGTTATTTATTACTGATGCTTCCAATGTAATCTTATTTAACTGATTTGTAACACTGAGAAGAGTAGTCCTCTTCTCCACATTTTGTTCCTTTCAATTTTTATCATGGTATCAAAACTTAGCCTGCCTAAAATTCCTTGAAAATATCATATGAAAAAATAAACTAATTTGCATAAAACTCCCTTAGAAAACAACAACATAAATGAAGTGAAAGCAATGAAGAGAAGAGACGAGCATTACCCCTAATATTTAAAAAAAAAAGCGCTGCACCACCTCACACTAAAAGAGATATAGCCGTTAACGTTTAAAAAATTCAAAGGAGCCTCCTCGAATCTTTTAAGAAAGTCAACAAATCTTATTTCATAGTCTTCATCCTCTTATGTCATCGTATTTTTCTTGAAGGCTTGTGTTTAATGAGTTTCGAAGGTTTTAGAAGGTTCTTTTATTTTAAAAAATGGAGTGTTTTTGGTTAATGATTTGTATTAAAAATGAGCTTATTGTATTAAAAACGACTTATTGTATGGGAATTTTTTATGGATTTAGAAAAAGAGATTTCATTTCTTTAGAAGTGTTGTTCAAAATGGTTGATAATATTGAAACATGGTAAGGATTTGTGAAAGGGTTTGAGAAAGTATTTTCCTTTAAAATTTTGTAGATTTATTTTTTCTAAAATTGTGTAGTAGAGAAGTGTGTTACTATGTTTGAAATTTGATTTTTTTGTTGAGTGGCATTTCGTATATTTAAATGGGAAAAGTTTAGAAGTTAAGAAGGTTAAAGCGACAATTGAAGATGTTTGAAATATTTTTAGATTTGAAAGTGAAGAGGCAAAAGGATGTCTTTGCATTGACATGCATAAAAGAATTTGTTGATGACAAGATTCTTTCCCTGAATTTAGATGCCAAGGAGGCCTAGGATACCCGTGAGAGGAGTTTTGGTGTAAGGGGGAGCATCGAAGTTGAAGATGAAGGTCAATTTATAGGTGCAGGTCTACATCCAGAAGAAAGGATCATTGAATCCCACTGTGCTCGGTCACAAGTGGATGATGTCTGTGAAGAAGTTGCAGAAGTAGTAGAGAAGGAGCACGTAGATGCTCGTGAACCCCATTGCGCACAACCACAAGTGGACGAAAACTTGGTGATTCCAGCAACATAGCTTGCTAATGACAATATGATGATTTTGGCAATGGATATTGCTGATAAAAGTTTGGTGATTCCAACAACAGATCTTGTTGATGAAAATATGATGAATCCAACAACAAAGCTTGTTGATGACAATATGGTGAATCCAGCAACAGGGCTCGCTAATGAAAATTTGGTGAATCCAACAAAGCTTGTTGAGGACAATGAAGTTGCCATTCTAACATTCAATGCTATGGTGAATCAAGCAACTAATATTGTTGATGTAAATTTTGATGAAGAATTCTTGGCTAATGATGAATGGTTGTAGGTAATGCAACAAAAAAATCATATGGACGTGATGCTATTTGGTGAGATAGTGGAAGACAACCTGTTTGCAGCAGTATAGGTTAGTACAAAAGTGGAAGAGACAAAGAAAGAGACAAAGATAAAGGCAAAGGAAAACAAGGAAGCCCACAAAGAGAAAACCAAGACAAAAATAGAGGTAGAGAAAGAAGCAAAATAAGAGAAAGTTCTCATTGCAGAGCAAAAGGAAGACAACTAATGTGGTTTTGTAGATGTTTTTAAACTTACCAATGATTTCCAATGTGTAGGTAAACAAAACAATTATGAAGAAGAGTTAAATTTCCTTGAAGCATGGTTTGCAACACCATGCCTTGATGAGGTATGCATAGAAGCTGTAGAAATGAATGTTCAAGACAACATGCATGATGAAGAAATAATGAAATTTTCAGGTATTTGAGTCCTGAAGAGATGAAATTATATTATGGCCTTATGTTGCAGCAGATTGATGATGAAAAACTCACTACAAAAGATAATATGTGGCAACAACCCACACACAAGTCATTTTTTGAAGAAGTCCACGACTTGCTTAAATAGCCTGGAATGATGGAAGACTTGCACCAACAACTGAAGACAATGAAATTTGAATCCTTCAACAAGAAGAAAATGTTAAAATAATTTAGAAGCTATCGGATCTAGAAAAGGAGGAGAGGAAAAGTAAAGTCAATTTTTTAAATTGTAAGCCTAGCTGAGAACTAGACCAACAGACATCTTAATTGAATTTTTATGTGGTTGTAATTAAGCGAGAGTGTTGGAGATTCTAATTCCAACCACCTGTTATGTCTCAAAACCGTCCCTCCAAGTGTCCTCGTTCAATTTAAGTCGAGTTTAACTATAGTCATTTATTACTGATGTTTCCAATGTAATCTTATTTCACTGATTTGTAAGAAGAGTAGTCCTCTACTCCACGTTTTGTTCCCTTCAATTCTTTTCATGATTTTATATTGTTGAGTAAAGGTAGTTAACATGCATATCAATCATTCAGATCAATGGTCCAATATGCAAAGGCCTGAGGAGTTTGATAGAATAAAATCTACTCCCTATAGATTACCAACTAATAGGGATAATTATAATAAATTAATTAATATTAATTAATATAGATTACCAAATGATATGGATAATTATAATAAATTAATTTATATGTAAAAACTACAGATATTGTTATTATATTTTTATATGATTATAGGAATTGTCAATTGGGTCACTTTTGTACTTGTGTGATAGAGGGTGAATTTTGACCACTACTACTATAAGTCTTATGTGTCTAAGTTAGAGAATTTGAATCTCAAATCTCTTAATACATAACACTTTATTGTATGATGGCTATTTGTTGAATTACCCCAAAAAGTATAATTATTTCTTTTATTAACTTAATAATTAAATTGTCATTTAACACTTTATTGTATGATGTTTATCGGTTGAATTGCCCCAAAAAGTATAATTATTCATTTGATTAATTTAATAATTAAATTGTCATTTTTTTTAATTGCCCCTAGAGGTGCTCTACAACCTAATAGACAAGGGAGATGTTGTCACATAACGTTACTTATATATGTATGTATGTATGTCGGCTAAAAAAAATAATGTTACATTAAAAATCGATGTGAGCCATAAATAAAATACTTCAATTTCACATTTATTTTACATCAAACTTTATATAGTGAGATAAAGTAATTGACATTTAAAAAAAAAACACTAAAACTTTATAGTACGAGGGATATATGTAATTCATTGAGTCTAAATTTAATGTCTCTAATATGCTAGAAATATGTAAAATAACTAATGTAATATAAATATTTTAACTCAGTGAAAATAAAATAAAAATAACCCTACAAAAATAAAATAATAAAAGAAATAAAATGACTCATGGTATTGACCTATGGTTTTAAGAACCCATGGTATTGACCCATGATATTCATGTGGAATATAATCTATTTTAAGGGGAAATTAAACTAGCCTAGATCCATAGTTTAATGTTATATTTAGATACATAATTAGTTATAGAAAATGATGATATTGAATCCATGTAGACTGTAAAAGTAAATTTTTTTATTAATATGTTTGCACCAGGCATTTGTTTGAATATGTTCACAAGTGGGTAAATATTAGGAAAAGTGTAATTATTACATTTTATCTAATATTTTTGCATACATCCATCCACTTTTGACTATGTTATATTGGATAAAATATAATATTATAATATTACATTTTACGCAATATTTCTCCCCCAATTGGTCCATTTTTTATGGTATTTTTTATTTATATTTGAAGTTTGAAAGTAAACAAACTCAACTATAAAATTAGCACGGGTAAGGGGAAATATTGAGTAAAATATAATATTTAGGTTGGGTGTGACCAGAAATGTTAGGTAAAATGTAATAATATTACATTTTAATTAGTATTCCACACACCTTAAGGCACTTTTTATTGGGTGGGGTGACAATAAATATTGTAATATTATTTTTTATCCAAGATTTCCCCTCACCCAATTCATTTTTTTATTAAAATTTTTCTTTATATTTGAAGCTCATAGGTAAACTTAACTCTTTTGATCCAATATGGTAGAGATGTTGTAATTTTAACATTTTGACTTGATAAAATAAATATAAAAAACATAAAATTAATAATTATATTTATATATATATTTATAGTTAATACTTAAATTAGTTTAGATCCATCTTAATTCCAGATTTACCAAATTCTAAAAAATCAAATTTCGTTAAATACAGACTTAAAAAAAATAAAAAATAAAAAATTAATCCTCTAAACACTTTATAAATCCAGAATTTAAATAAATTTAAACTAATTATTAACCAGCTATAATATTCGATAAATTTCAAATTATATTGTATTATTCATTTAAGCATCACCTCACCACCCGTAAGACATTCTCAGCACATCAGTTGATATAGATGGATTTCTATAATTTAGTAGCATTACCATGTAAGACGTTCTAGAGCATTAGTTAATATGGAAGGGTTTCTGTAATTTATTCGTACTAAACGTTGATTTATTTTAAATAATACATTAATTTTTATTTATTAAGAATGGTCATAAATCGAAAACATAATATTGGATATGGGAATTGAGAATTATAAATAATAGTTGTAAATCGAAAATATAATATTGAATATGGAATGAGAAATATATATATTAATTAAAAATTTGTTATTAAAATATAATATTTTAATAGAAAAGATTGTATTATCAAAAAAATATTAAAATATAAATTATATAGATTTATAAGTTTTTAGTAAAGTTTCGAAAGGGTTTCAAGATTATATTAATATAGCTAGATTCATCTTAATATTGATACAAAGTTTTAAATAAAGTCATATTTATATAATTTATAGAAAATGAAATGAATATAATAATGAGCATTAAAATATAACAAAGACTAACTTAATTTGAGTTATTTATAATGATTAAATTTTTATTAATAATTACTTGATTAAGATTAAGAAGTTCAATTAGGGTAGAATGAGTTGAGTTTATAGAAGAGAAGTCCATCTTTATATGTTTAGAGTAGCATTGTTTCTTGTAGGGTTTTGTTGACCCTTAAAGTTCCCACAGAGAGCAATAAGGTTTGATTTGCCAACCTTTTTGTTACCTTATTTAGATCTCTTAAAACATGTTTGATTTGAATGTGAGGAATGCAAGTGTGTGATATCAAAATTCTTGTGTAAACATGGTGAAGCGTGGATTTCAAAGGAAAGGTTCCTGAAACAATCTCATATATGGATTTATTAGAGTCATCATGATAATTAGATATCTATTTGGTAAAGATCAAGCTAAGATGGTGCTTTGGAAGAGAGCATACATTTCAGCATGGTTGTTAGAGGTTATTCTTAGGCTCCATGAGTATTCTAGTTCTATCTATCCTTTGGGCCAAAGAGAAACCTCCTAGCCCCCCACCCCTCACACCTATCAGGATGCCCCATGGAACAATAATACATTAGAGTTTTGTGAGAATATTCAAGTCTGAAGTTGTTCTTTTGTGAGAGAGAGTTACTAGAATTGTTTCCTAAGTATCAGAGGTGAATTTCAAATTTGTGCATTGAATTAAGAACTTCATATTTTTGCATATATATCCAATGAATGAGGATTGAAGAGCTTTATATTTTTACTTTTCATATGCTTTTCCAAGAGGAATATAGATTTTTTAGAAACAATTTTAAGTAAAGACAAAGTTTTGAAAATTTTCTCTATTTCTAGCTACCAATATTTTCCAAATAGAAAAGCTTTCAAGAATCCATCCAAATTCTTCTGAAAATATTTTTCCCTTTGAAGGAGACTTTATAGAACTTGTTCATTGATTCAAGTAATTGAATAATTGTCTTTGGCCACTACCATCAGTGCAATAATCCTTGTAGAAACTACTTTCAAACCCATTTCGTAAAATTACATTCCAGAAATAAGTGTTTGATGGTTTCAATTTCATCGTGGCACAAGTGACATCTTGATGGACCCTCAATCACTCTCTTGCTAATATTGTTTTGTAGCAAGGATTATTTTTTTCAACTCAATTCCAACAAAATATATTAATCTTAGGAAGGCTATCAGGATACCAAATATTTCACCTGAAAATGGTGGTGCAATGTGGATTAGGAATTTCAGATTCTATATCTTTTCATTCTTATGTAGAAGGATTTTCCCCATCCCCTCTTATCAGATTTAGAAGTTGAAAGAGGCACACAACAATCCAAAGCCATCTTGACCTCATTCGATAAATACATTATATGTGGAGGGATAAAAAAAAAGTTCCACCCACATCGTTGACCCTTGTTATTCCATTGTGAGATATCAAAAAGGGAAGGCCAACCTACTTGAGATGACCATAGATCTAGTGGGGGCAGAGATGGATTCAATTCCAATGGAATGTTTCTTAGAGTGTTGTCCTTCCAAATTCTCATTTTCTTTCCATTACCTTGTATCGATATGAACTTATCTTCGAGTACATTAAAATAAGTTGCAATTAGTTTCCAAATATGAAACCCTCCTTTTTAGTTGATGGGTTCATTGAAGCTTCTACTTCTATCTCCACATAAGAATTTTTAATGAATTACTAGTTTGCATTAGTTATAATCTTCAATGATCAGCTACACTAATAATATCCCACATGGAGCCATGTTCATTAAGGATGGATCTTTCACACTTAGGACATCGTTATTCACAAGATATTTGACCCTTTCCCAATTGACCAAATCATATCTTTTGGTAATTGTTTTCCCACCTTTCCATAAAAAATGAGTAACTCTTGAAAAATTTAATTTCTAACACACAAGGGCAAGCATGGTAGAGAATTGGAATATTAGAAGAGTTGATAGGAACACCTTTAGAGGGACCAATCATCCATTTGAAGGTTGATAGGTATTCCTAAATATTTGAAGCAAGACCATTTATCTTAGGCAAGGATTTGGAGTTTGGCTTATATGGCCACTTTCTTGCTAGAGGTATTATTCCATGCGGGGAGAAGGATTTTCCTTCTATTTATTAGACCCCCTAAAGCCTGAAATAATTAGTATGTCATTGAATATGGTAGCTCATGATTACTAAGGCTCCACCCAATAGAAGCATGTCATCAATACAATGAGTATGGATAACCTCCTTGACACCACTAACTATTCTAATCTTGAGGAGATTAACAATCCTTCTTTCATATTCTTGCTTTCTACTTAAAGAATCAACCATCAAGATATAAAACAAAGGGGACAAAGGAGACCCCTATTGAAGACCAAAATAGTATTTAAAAGAGCCTGCTAATGCACCACTAATGAGGGCTAAATCCAACAGGAGCTTATGCATGAGGAGATCCAAGAAATAAATTCAAAACTAAAACCATATTTATACAAAAAATTAAATAGAAAATTATGTCTAACCCAGTCAATGGCATTGGCTAGGCCAAACTTTATAATCATTCCATTTTACCCTTGCTTCTTGCTTGAGTGAATGGTTTCTTGTACCATTATGACATTATCAATTATTTGATGCTTATGGAAAAATATTCCTTGATTTTCATAGCCTAGCTTTGCTAAAAGAGGTTTGATGCTTTTTTTCAATGATTTTTGTTATCATATTATAGGAGAAATTGTAGAGATAAATGTATCTAAATTGATCAAAGGGGGATGGGCTAACTTCTTTAAGAATTAGGGTTAGGAATGCATAATTGATCACATCTCCAATTTTGGAAAATTTGTGAACAAAAGGTACCATTATGATTAAATCCTTTTGTATTATTGCCCAACAATGCTTATCAACATGTGTTGAGAAACCATTTGGGCCAAGGGATTTATATCGATCAAAGGAATCTATAGCTTCCCAACCTCATTAGTTGAAATTGATTTATTTAGATTATCATTTTCTTCCAAAGATACTAAACATAGGATATGTTAAGCATAGACGATCTTTCTTCTACATGCAACATAGGTTCTTCTCTATAAAGGTTACAAAGTGCTATGTGTTGACAGCACTAGACCCACCAACATTTGAGGGGATCTCCCCAGTAAGAAGTCCCAACTAGACCTTAGACCATTTGGAGTAAGAGTCCCAACAGTGGGTGGTAATGTAGTGCCTTAACTGTGGTAGCACACAGAGATAAGTACAATGACTTTGGGTGGAAGCAAGTGTGTGTGACCTTGCAGCGAGTCAAGTGAGATGCACGGGGGTTATAACACATGGAGGGGAAATGAAGTGTGCCCCTTAGAAGCCTGTAATAGTATGCAGCTTGAAAGCAACACATGAGCAGAAATACATGACTGGCTAAGATGTAGAATAGTCCACAAGTTAAAGCGATGGGTTAATCCAACAAGCGTTCAACAAGATTCATAAAATTTCATACAAAGTAGTTCATAAGAAAACTTTTAATTTAAACGACATACATTGGTAAAGCAACCGTAATAGTCCAACTACAATAACAACATATGCGTGAAAACATGTTGGCTTTGTCATTATTATTATTATTATTATAAGTGAAATTTCCATCCACACATACACCATTGACAACCACTAGCCCCAATAGTGGAACATTACAATCAAGAAAACCTTCTCCTCTAAAGAAGTATACCTGCTCTACACCATGGAGAAGCCAAGGCTCGTCACAATACCCCTAATCTTTTTCTAAGCCTATGCCTAGCTAAAAGCTTGACTCCCAAAAGCCCATCTATGAGTTATGAGGTTCTATTTATAAAAAAGGGTGGGGTGACCCTTGAAATTCCCTTTGTGACTCTTTGATTACCCTTTTGACTCTTCAACTCCTTTACAAATAACTCATTACATTACATAGTGACTATTCACATTCCACTAGTGACACTTGGAATTTCACTTACAACATATTTACAAATAATATACATTTTCCACATGTACCCATGTGAGAGAAAATAGGCTAGAGACAGCCTAAAAAGATAAAACACTATGATTTTGAAGTTTGGAGAAAGACAAACTCAACACACTCCACTTGATGCTTGTCAGTCACACACTGATGCCAAGCTTAGTATTGTGAGATAATGTCCCCAAATTGCTTGATGGTGTCTTTTTGATAACAGACCCTTGCCTCCATAAATTCTGGGTATATGGTCTTGGAACCTTTGTCCAACTCATCCTCAAGCATGTGCAACATGGTATTAACCATGACAGGACCACCAATGTACTTTTGAATGTTTTGTGTGCTCAAGTCCAAGTCATCGTTGGTGGCCTCTCGCCTTAGCTGCTCCATGTACTTATCGATCTTTAGCCAGACTAGGTTCTTGTTCTTAGCTTTGGTGAGGGAGCTGATTGACGAGATCCTGTGCATTCTCACCATGACATCCAAACTCTTATATAACTGTGCATATGAATCCTATATGTTGCTGACAAATCGAGTGAGTTGCTCATAGTTCTTAATCAACATACATACCTTTCCTTTGTCTAGCTCTGCCTGCGACTTCATCATCTTTGACAAGTAAAGAGGGGTCCCTTTGTATCACATTGTCCACTCTTGTGCATGTGCGATGACAACATGTATATCCCTGAGAGTTTGAACCAACTTCTTTCTCTGTTGTTGTAAGCCCTGCACATGGACAAAGGCCTTATGCACGATGACGAATCCATCATAGAGCTTTTGAATGGTAGTCTCAAATGTTGATACTTAAGCACGTATCACTTTCCTCATCTCTTCTATTATGGAAGCTATGCTCTTCTCTCTAGATAATTCTGCCTCTTTCCTAGATGTCTACAAGTTCTTTGCCATCTATTCATTATCGTTTAACAAGAACTTAACATTTGAGCTTGTGGCTCCTACATAAGACAAAGTGGCATCAGCCATGGAAATTGAATGCTTTATGACATCTAACACTATCACCCTTTCCTTCATGAATGCACGTGATGCGTGATCATCTGGAAAATTCTCTTTGTGCTTGTACAATATTATTTTGCAACTCGTCAAATGATAGATTGTACATATCCATAACCAGATCATCATCAAGAAGAACAACCTCTCCTTACTTGCTCGAGAATGATTTTGACACTAAAAGTGTTGGAGACTGAGAGGTGATGTCAGTTTCTCTCAGCATGAGGTCAATTATTGATCTTTTGGCTCCTCCCCTAACTCCATGTTTTTCACTTCAATTGGTTGCTCAATCTATTGAGAAATCTCTCGATCCTGCATATTTTCACCATCTTCTTAAGCTACCAGTTGTTCTGACTCCTCAACTTATATGGGTGTTGTTTTCTGTTGGCATTATGGTACAGGTGTTGTCCTTGATGGAAACTCTCTCACAAATTGGCTCAAATTTGATAAAAGGCAACTCATAGTGTAATAGGTCAATTCAAAGGCAACAAGGCATTGGTACAAAAGAATAGGAAGTTGGAACAAAGTTCTATTGATTAGAATCAAGAAGTTGAAGGAAAAGGATGTTCTTAGATAGTTTAAGCTCTATATGAAGGTTCACCTTGTCAAAGCGACGTATACATGCAGGTTCACAAAACAAAAAGAGAGTATACATATGCACACACTTTCACAAAGGGAAAAGTGTGTATGGGTTGGAAAATCAAGGAAATTCAAGAGTAAAGAATACTAAGGGTCAATGGCATGGTATTAGCCCACAATATTGAGCAGAGTAACGATTATTTGATCCCGTCCAAGAATACCACATGTTCTAAGTTGTTTTGGTCTGAGGTATTGAGAAAAGCCAACAACTATATAAGGAGGAGAATATCAAAGGGCCAGGTGTGAAAGTCAAAGGGTTTCTCAGGAATAATTATATATGAAGTATATTTTATGTTGCAGGGGCTATGATTTTGATATGATCTAAAATATTTTGTACACCTTGGATACAATGCTGGATCAGGATCATGAGACCTGAAATGACTTATCATTGTATGATATGATATTGGTTGGGCTAGCTCTAATTGCTTACACATATTTTATTCTTTAAATGTCACGATATGGGTATGCTTAAGGTCTAGAATAGTAGTGAAGTTGTAAGTTAATATTTGCAGATCTATATGCTGGTTCACCTTGGTAAAGGCATGTATACATGCAAGTTTGACTCTTGCAAGTAGCAAATGCAAAAGAAAATCCTGTTGTTTAGAAATGACTTATCTAGCTGATCAGTGTTGTTGTTTCATTGTTATATGTCAATGAATTCTTCTTAGATTTGAAAGTAAAACTGAATGCATAAGGAGTTTGTGTCTAATTGATTGATTGATTAAGTGAGAAGGGTTATCTTTGCTGCTGATTTTTTGGATCTCTATAAATTGACAATAGATGTTCAAAATATTACTGGTTGGTACAGATTTGATTCAGAATTTTTTATGATTCAATGGTTTGGAGGTAGACACAGGTTTTATTATAGGAAGTAGCGTATACACGCAGGTTTGGTTCATTAAAGTAGCGTATACATTCTGATGTATGATTTTTGAGGCTGTAGATGGTTTTGAATGATGATGCATGTTTTTGGGTTCAGCACAATGTTCTAGTGACAGTGATCTGATTATTCAAATTGACTGATTGTTGGTTGATGCATATATAGTTTGAGCTTCAAAGTTTCTGATGGGTCCAATGTGAAAATTTGATGAAACTAGGCCTTCATATTGTGTTGTCTTGTACCAGGAGCATCTAGCTTGAAAATTTATGAAACGTGATCGTTGGAGGAAGAGAGAATATTACAACCTTCTATGGGCTAGCACCTATATACTAGTAAACATATCAGCTAGTACAAGAGCTAGGGGGTTGTAGCTCCCTTCCAGTAGAATATGGAGAATGAGAGAAGGTTGTAGCCTTTTGTAGGTGGGTGCCTGTGTACTAGTATGCGCCTACACTAGTACAAGATTGTAAACAAATTTTCTTTATATTAAAAAGAAGATAGAGATGATAGTAATAGGTGGTTTTTATCCCACATTGGGTTTCCACCTTAAATCTTGGTGTTCATGTGTGTTTCTTATGTGTGACGGTTTCTTATATTATTGTTACACATAGTTACTGTATAATAAAGTTCTGATGCAATGATTAAATATCAACACATGATGAATTAACTAAATCATAAGTTATCTGGGTACACACTGGTTTCCTTAATCACAGTGGCGTGCACACGTAGGTTCACTTCATTGTAGTAGCATATATAAATCTAATTGTGAAATGAAAAGTTATTGAATTGTAAATATTTATTACCCCCCCCCCCCCCCCTCCTCTCAATATTATTCTAACCATTGTATAAGAGCAGGTCCTTCAAAATAAGCTTGATTTCTTGAAGGGAGATCTTTTAAGATGAACAATCACAAAGGCATGGGATCTATCAGACCACCAATCTTCAATGGGAACAACTTGGTATATTGGAAAATAAGAACTAAAGTCTATCTTCAGTCTCTTAGAGCCAATGTTTGGGAAATTTTGAAAGGAGGATACCAATTTCCAACTGCAATACCTACATATATAGTAGGTAAGAAGTTATACGAAACCAATGCCAAAGCTGTCAATACTTTATTGGGAAGTCTGTCATAATCATAATTCGTCAAAGTCATGCAACTTAAGACAGCCAAAGAGATATGGGACAAAATCATTCAGAGCTACGAAGGAGATTCCCAGGTAAAATGTGCTAAGCTCCAAACTCTCAGAATTTAGTATGAAACTCTTAAGATGCATAGTGATGAAAGTATTGCTAGTTAATTTTTAGTGTAGATGAGATTATTGATTGTATGAAGAATCTGGGTGAAGAGATAAAGGAGGCTACTTTAGTAGAGAAATTTTTGAGATCTTTGTCTTCTAAATTTGAGTCAAAAGTATTTGCCATAGATGAAAAGTAGGATCTTCAATCTATTATTGTTGTTCAAGTTCATGGAATTCTAACTACCTTTGAAATGAGAAAATGAGGTCCATCAGATATGAAAGAAGTCACCTTCAAAGCTTCAGCAAAGGGAAAATAAAAGGAAGAGCACAATGAATCAAGATATATTTAAGAAGAAGAAGATAAGGTAAAACTTTGTCAAGAAGCTTCAACGGGGTTCTGGAAGATTCATAGTAAGCTACCATTCAAACTCTTTGCTTATGCTAGAGTTGGCCATTATGCTGCAAATTGTCCTCATAAAAATAATCATGAAAAAGGAAAGGAATCTGCAAAAGGAAATAGAAAATAGGTTGTTAATAGAATAAGTTACTATACCCATGAAGATAGTGATGGATTATCTAATAGTGATGAAGATGAAATTGAGCAAGATTATAAACTACTCATGGCCTATGACAATGATGATTTTTCGGATGCCTTAGAAGAGGAAGAATTTCTTGAAGAAATCACTAAAATCAAAATCTATCTGGAAGAAAAGAATATGATCATAGACACGTTGACACATCAACTCACTGAAAGAGAAAATCACAATGAAAAACTAGAATGTGAAGTTGTGGGTCTAAGAAAATAACTTGAGAAGACAAAATCTCTTAATCTTAGATTTTCTAAAGGGTCAAAAACTTTAAATGAAATCATAAAGGTTCAACGTTCTCCTCTTATAAAGACTGGTCTTGGATATATTGAAGACTCATCCCAATAACAAAAGATGTCAGCCTCCACCAAAATCTATCTTGATGCAACAAAGACCAGTGAACAATATGTCAATCCTCAACAAAATTCTCAATGCACTCATCAGGTAAATCATGCTCAATTTACTTGAAGGATGAACATCAATAGAAGCATCAACTAAAAGGTAAACAATACCAAAAGATTCTATGATCACAAAAAATTCTTTAATGGATAATTCTTTTCATGCCATAACTTTGGGCATAAGTCTGCTCAACGTGTTTCTTACAATAATATCATGACTAAAGAAGCACGAAATCAAAGGAGCATAACAGGAATCAATAAAAGTTCTTATAATATCTTTTGTCCTCTTGAGGATGAAATTGAATGTTCATTTTGTAACAAATTTGATCATGAAGAATCTGAATGCAGGAGAAAATTTTGGCCGACACTTCAAAAGGATCAAACATCATCAAATTCCAAAGTATGGAGAAAGAAGGAATTTCAATCAGAAATATGTGGCATAGCTCTGTCTGCAGAAGGACAAGAAAATTAGTGGTACATTGACAACATATGCTCCAAACATATGATGGGTGATAAAGAGAAACATCATTCATATAGTGATTTAGAAAAGGAAAAGAATGTCTCCTTTGGAAATGACACCAATTGTCATTAAAGGTAAAGGTTCTGTTTATTTTAAAGAAAAGGTTAAAGCTGGAAATGTCATGTATGTTGATGGTTTAAAACATAACTCGCTGAGTTTCAGTCAAATGTGTGATCAAGGAAATGAAGTTGTGTTCCGATCAAATGGATGTGTGGTTCGTGAGCTTGATATAGGAAAGACCGTAATCAAAGGTACAAGAACTCCAAGCAATCTATACATACTAAAAGGAGGAAAAAAAAATGTTACCTAAGAAGAAAAAATGAAAATTGGTTATGGCATAGAAGATTGGGGCATCTAAGATTTTCTCAAATAAGAAAAGCATGCAGGCTCAAGGCGGTCTGTGATCTTCCAGATATCAGCATCCCAGAAAATACCATATGCAAACCATGTCAAGTTGGTAAGAAAACTAGAGTTCATTTCGGTGAAAAGGAAGGATAATCAAGTAAGCCTCTTGAACTCATCCATACTGATTTGTGTGGATCACCAAGGAAAATGTCACCTTGTGGAGAAGAATATTTTATTTATTCATTGATGATTTTTATAAAATGTGTTGGATAGGTCTACTAAAGCATAAATATGAAGCATCTGAAAAGTTTAAAGTCTTCAAAGCTTTAGTTGAAAGTGAATCAGATCGAAAAATCAAATGTCTCAGATCTGATCGAGGGGGAGAATTCATATCAGATGATTATTTTTATTTTTGTGAACAACATGGAATAAAAAGGCAGTTCTCTATTGCCAAAAATTCTCAACAAAATGGCGTAGTGGAAAGAATGAACATAACAGTTCAACAAATGGCGTGAGCTATGCTTGATGAATCTGGAACTCTTGCCACCTTCTAGGGTCAAGCTGCATTTACTACTGTAATTATTCTCAACAAAGCTAATGTTTGGGTAAAGAGTGATCAAACTCCATATGAACTTTGGTTTGGTAAGCTGCCTACTATAAAAAACTTTAGAGCTTTTGGAAGCAAATGTTTAATCAAAAATACTGATGAAAAATTTGGTAAGTTTGAACCTAAAGTAGATGAAGGAATTTTTCTTCGTTATTCATTTAGATGTAAAGGTGATCCAGGTGGATATTGGTGGCCACCCACCAAGTCCACTTGGATCCCCACCATTGTTTCTTTTAGCTTTTCAGTTTCCTTACTTGTAGCAAAATTTATTAATTTTAGCAGTTTTTCAGGTCCTAAACTTCCCGAGCTGTTTTGAGGCCCTAAACGATTCTTTTTGGGAAAATTGGCAGCAACATGGGTCCATGGACTGATGCTGCTCTTCCAAAAATTATATTTCTCCGATAGATATTTCTAACGAGATATTGTATGTGTCAAATGGAGATTGTATGCCAAAGTTACGACCCCGGGAAGTTGATGTACCAATTTACCCAAACGGGGTCCATAGTTTGGCGTTTCATCTTCTAGGGTTAGGTTTTTGGATGTTTAGGGTTTTCCATTGTTTCTCAACAATAAATAGGCCTTCGCGCCTCAATGTAACACAGTTCAGAGGCATGTAGCCACCACATCTCTTCTCAGAGATAAGCTACCATCGCCCTAGCTGTTTATTTCC